>JBBPBX010050142.1:14231-25096 GCA_038048925.1 Garcialebias charrua | reverse complement strand
AGAGTCCTGACCTGATGATGTTGATCTTCTGTGCTGGGCCATCCTTTTGGCCAGTGGCTGTTTAGTTTCCCCGATATAAGACTGATCACAGCCCTCCTGACACTGAACAGCATACACAATATTACTCTGTTTGTGCCGGGGGACTGGATCTTTGGGATGAACCAGTCTTTGCCGTAATGTATTTTGGGGTTTAAAAGCCACTGGGACGTTGTGTTTAGAGAATAAACGTCTCAATGTCTCTGAAACTCCCGCAACATACGGAATGACCACTGGTCTGGGTCTGGGTTCCTTCTTTTCACCTGATGGCTGGCTGGAGTTCTGTTTGGGTTTCTTCTCTGCTTTCAGGAAGGCCCAGTTAGGATATCCACATTTCCCTAGAGCCTGTTTTGTGTGTGATTTCTCCTTCTGTCTGGCTCCTAAGTTAGTGGGGACGCTGTCTGCTCTGTGGTACAGAGTCCTGATGACTCCTAACTTGTGCTCCAGAGGGTGATGGGAGTCGAACTGTAAATACTGGTCTGTGTGGGTGGGTTTGCGGTACACATCAGTTTGCAAATTTCCTCTATCAGAAACTGAGACCTCACAGTCCAAGAAAGCCAACCTGCCATTTTTTACATCTTCTCGTGTGAACTTGATATATTTATCCACAGAGTTGATGTGATCAGTGAAATGTTGGACTTCCTGAGATTTAATTTTAACCCAGGTGTCATCAACATACCTGAACCAATGACTTGGTGGTCTCCCTGAAAAGGAAGTCAAGGCTTTCTTTTCTACCTCCTCCATGTACAGGTTGGCAACAATAGGAGAAACTGGCGACCCCATAGCACACCCATGTTTCTGCCTATAATATTGCTCCCCATATGTGAAGTAGGTTGACTGCAGGCACAGTTTCAAGAGTTGACACAGTTGCTCTGTGGAAAGTGTGGTCCTGCTGTTCAGAGTGGTGTCTGATTTTAACCTTAAACAGACCACCTCTACTGCTTCATCAACAGGGATGCACGTAAAGAGTGATGTGACATCAAAAGAGACCATTGTTTCATCAGTCTCCATGATGACACCCTTCACCTTCTCCACAAAGTCCATGGTGTTCTGTATGTGGTGTTCTGAGCTGCCAACTAAAGGGATGAGTACAGATGCCAGATATTTGGAAACATTGTAAGTGACCGAGTTAATCATGCTAACAATTGGTCTTAAAGGTACACCTTGTTTGTGGATTTTGGGTAAACCATACAGACTGGGTGTGGCCTCCCCTGGGTACAGTCTGTGGTACAGAATACTGTCAATAGCCTTGTCCTGCTTTAAAATTTTCAGGCAATCTATCAACTTCTTCTTGTAACCACTTCCTGGATCTCTTTTCAGCGGTTCATAAGTGGTTACGTCACTAAGGAGTGACATAACTTTCTCATGATAGTCTTTCTGGTTCAAAATCACTGTGCACCTTCCTTTGTCTGCTGGGAGAATTATGATGTTTTTGTCCTTGCTAAGAGTGTTGAGTGCATCTTTCTCTTCTCTACTGATGTTGGAAGGTGGTGGTTTAGCATTACTGAGACAGGCTGAAACTTTGACTCTGAGTTGTTCTGCTTCAAACTCTCTAATTTTGTTGTTACGGATGGCTGACTCAGTGGCTGTGATCATCTCTACTAGAGGAATTCTACTTGGTGCCACTGCAAAGTTTAGTCCCCTGGCAAGAATCTCTGTCTCCGGCTGGGTGAGCTGTCTGTCAGATAAATTCTTCACCCACGTCTCTGTCTCCCTGGCATGTAGCTGTGTAGTGGAGTGTTGCCTTACACTGAATGTGTTGTTATTGGAATTGTGATGGTGTTGACGAGTTATCAGTAAGTTAAATTTGTTTTGCTGTCGAGTCTTGGACCTGGCATGCTGTGCTAAGCGTGCCTGATCTGTACAGTCCATCACTTGCTGAAGTGTGGTCTGATCTAGGCACGTTGTTAGTTTTTGTTTAATGTGCTCTTCTTTGGTCTTCAAGGCCTCAATAGTAAAATTGGTCTGTCTTACCCGTTCATTCAGCAGCTGCGTCTGTGCCTTCTGAAGGATCTTGCTTGCTCGGTCCCCGCTGACCGACGATTTCAGTTCCAGGCTCTTGGGAATGATGCCACTTTGTCTGCATCTAAGGTTGAATCGCAAGTGGTTCCTGTAGTCTGCCCTCTTCCTAGCTGTTTTCTCAAACTCTCTAACAAGTTTGAGGCAATCCTGGCCAAAGTGGTTCAAAATACTCTGATGCATGCTCAATAATCCAGGTAGAAAAATCTAAAAAAGCTAAGTCTGGTCCTCTGGACATTCAAAAAATAAAACAAAACAAAGCAAAAAAAATGTAGAAACGTTTCGTCTTTCGTCCGAAAGACTTCCTCAGTCTGAGTTGCTGTGTTCAGCTCAGTCTTATAAATAGCACCCTCCCACAGTGGATCAACCAGTTGGCTGATGACAGCCTGAAACCAGCTGCTCACATGATCAAGGAGGGCCATCAGCCTAACAATGGATCATTAGCACCCTGATGGTTGTTTGCTATTCACAGAGGGCTGAGTGATACTAGCAATAACAGCATTGTAAGAGGGAGACAGTTGAACCCGGAGGCCTCCACCCCTGTTTAATGATGGACGGTTTCTTTTCACAAAGATGGCCTCCTTTACTCCTCTCTCAAACCATCGTTCCTCTCTATCAAGGATGTGAACATCTTCATCCTTGAAAGAGTGACCGCTGGCGTGGAGATGAGTGTAGACTGCAGAGTCCTGACCTGATGATGTTGATCTTCTGTGCTGGGCCATCCTTTTGGCCAGTGGCTGTTTAGTTTCCCCGATATAAGACTGATCACAGCCCTCCTGACACTGAACAGCATACACAATGTTACTCTGTTTGTGCCGGGGGACCGGATCTTTGGGATGAAAGATCCGGTCCCCCGGCACAAACAGAGTAACATTGTAACATTGCATATACTACTTTTTGGTAAGGGTAAGATTTTGGGATTCAGGGCAGCACATTGGCACAACTGGTAGAGCTGCTGCCTCTCAGCGAGCAGGTCCCTAGTTCAAATCCTGGTCCAGGGGCCTTTCTGGGTTGAGTTTGCATGTTCTTTCCGTGCATGCGTGGGTTTTCTCCGGGTACTACGGTTTCCTCCAACAGACCAAATATATGCATGTTAGGCTGATTGGTAACTCTATTGTCCCTAGTTCTGAGTGAGAGAGTGAATGGTTGTTTGTCTCGTTAGTCTCTGTGTGGCCCTGTGATCTACTTGCGACCCATTCAGGGTGTACCCCACCCCTCGCACAGTGATTGCTGGACATGGGCACCGGCAACCCCCGTGATTGAAAATGGAAGAAGCGGGTAAAAGATAATGGATGGATTTTGGAATTCAGTTCTGATACAAGGGGGGCCCTTAGCAAAATGTATACACTGCTCAGTTCATACCATGAGTCAAGTTTGGATTCCCATATGGGAAGTGGACTTGGAGGAACGCATATCAGACTCAATCTGGAGAAGGATTATTAAGAACTTTAATCCATCTTCAATTTACCTGAGACATGCTGTAATTCAATTCAAGTTAGTGCTCAGCCTGCACTGGTCCAAAGACAAATTGTCCAAGATCAAAGCCGACCTGGACCCCACGCAATTGTTGCAAACAAACTTCAGTTATACTCTTGCATACATTCTGGACCCGTCCCAAGCAGCAGACCTTTTGGCAATCTATATTTGATACCTTCTCTGGAATATGTGGAAAAACGTTCACCCATCACCACTCATCTCACTGTTCAGGGTGGTCTCTGTGGACACGTCCCTCAACAAATGCGAGAGGGATGTGATTGCCTTTGGCTCCCTTCTGGTCAGGAGGCTAATTTTGTGCAAATGGAAGGATGCACACCCAACAGTGTATGTACATTATAAGAAAAGTGATGTAACATATACATTTGGAAAAAACAAGATACAGGGGTACATACTTTGGGATACATACTTTGTTGTCGTCTCATCTGATCTGCGGCCGCATGTCTTGGACACTCGGGTGAGGAGAGGGGCGGAGCTGTCTACTGACCACTACCTGGTGGTGAGTTGGCTCCGATGGTGGGGGAGGATGCCGGTCAGACCTGGCAGACCCAAACGTATCGTGAGGGTCTGCTGGGAACGTCTGGCAGAGTCTCCCGTAAGACGGAGCTTTAACTCCCACCTCCGGGAGAGCTTTGAACACGTTCCGAGGGAGGCGGGGGACATGGAGTCCGAGTGGGCCGTGTTCCGCGCCTCTATTGTCGAGGCAGCTTATCGGAGCTGTGGCCGCAAGGTTGTTGGTGCCTGTCGAGGTGGCAACCCTCGAACCCGGTGGTGGACACCGGCAGTGAGGGATGCTGTCAGGCTGAAGAAGGAGTCCTATTGGGCCTTTTTGGCTTGTGGGACCCCGGAAGCAGCTGATAGGTACCGGCAGTCCAAGCGGCATGCGGCTCGGGTGGTTGCTGAGGCAAAAACTCGGGCGTGGGAGGAGTTCGGAGAGGCCGGAGTTCCTTAGGGCTCTAGATGTTGTAGGGTTGTGTTGGCTTACGCGACTCTGCAATATCGCGTGGACATCGGGGGAAGTTCCCTTGGATTGGCAGACTGGGGTGGTGGTTCCCCTATTTAAAAAGGGGGACCGTAGGGTGTGTTCCAACTATAGGGGGATCACACTCTTAAGCCTCCCTGGTAAGGTCTATTCAGGGGTTCTGGAGAGGAGGGTCCGTCGGATAGTCGAACCTCGGATTCAGGAGGAGCAGTGTGGTTTTCGTCCTGGTCGTGGAACACTGGACCAGCTCTACACCCTCAGCAGGGTCCTGGAGGGTGCGTGGGAGTTTGCCCAACCAGTTTACATGTGTTTTGTGGACTTGGAGAAGGCATTCGACCGCGTCCCTCGGGGGGTTCTGTGGGGGGTACTCCGGGAGTATGGGGTACCAGGCCCTTTGATAAGGGCTGTTAGGTCCCTGTACGACCGGTGTCAGAGCTTGGTCCGCATTGCCGGCAGTAAGTCAGGCTCGTTTCCGGTGAGAGTTGGACTCCGCCAAGGTTGCCCTTTGTCACCGATTCTGTTCATAACTTTTATGGACAGAATTTCTAGGCGCAGCCAAGGTGTTGAGAGGATCCGTTTTGGTGACCTTAGAATCGCTTCTCTGTTTTTTGCAGATGATGTGGTCCTACTGGCTTCATCAGTTCGTGATTTACAACTTTCACTGGAGCGGTTTGCAGCCGAGTGTGATGCGGCCGGGATGAGGATCAGTTCCTCCAAATCCGAGGCCATGGTCTTGAGCCGGAAAAGGGTAGCATGCCCTCTCCGGGTCGGGGAGGAGGTCCTGCCCCAAGTGGAGGAGTTTAAGTATCTCGGGATCTTGTTCACGAATGAGGGAAAACTGGAGCGTGAGATCGATAGGCGGATAGGTGCAGCGTCCGCAGTGAAGCGGGCGCTGTACCGGTCTGTCGTGGTGAAGAGAGAGCTGAGTCAAAAGGCAAAGCTCTCAATTTACCGATCGATCTACGTTCCCACCCTCATCTATGGTCATGAGCTTTGGGTTGTGACCGAAAGAACGAGATCTCGGATACAAGCGGCTGAAATGAGTTTTCTCCGCAGGGTGTCTGGACTCTCCCTTAGAGATAGGGTGAGAAGCTCAGTCATCCGGGAGGGACTCGGAGTAGAGCCGCTGCTTCTCCACATCGAGAGGAGCCAGTTGAGGTGGCTCGGGCATCTGGTTAGGATGCCTCCTGGACGCCTCCCTGGTGAGGTGTTCCGGGCACGTCCCACCGGGAGGAGACCCAGAGGAAGACCCAGGACGCGCTGGAGGGACTATGTTTCTCGGCTGGCCTGGGAACGCCTTGGGATTCCCCCGGAGGAGCTGCTCCAAGTGGCTGGGGAGAGGGAAGTCTGGGCCTCCCTACTTAGGCTGCTACCCCCGCGACCCGACCCCGGATAAGCGGAAGAAGATGGATGGATGGATGGAAGATACAGGGGTGTCTATCAAAAGATTTTGGGACACGTGGCAGCCTTTTGTATTGAATGTTGGAAGTATGTCAATGCCTGTTTATTTGTAATTTGTTTGTGTATGTTTTGTTGTTGTAGGTTTAAATGAAAAAAAAAAAAAAAACTGAAATATTTTGCTAATAGTTAAAGGGGACCACACATGCAAAATTCACTTTTTAATGTTTTTTTACTCAACTTTGGGTATGTACTTCATAAAAAAACAGTCCTAAGGCCAAAGAAATGCACCCAGTGGTTTATTTACTCTAAGTAGATTTATTTGTCTGTGATATAAACGGTTCGTTTCTCACTTCCTGCGGTTTGTGACGTCACAAACCGCAGCCAATCTGCCACAACCCACCCCAACCTGAGTCCAGCCCCTCACCTAGCAACCCCTGGTTAGGCTCAACCCACTTCTGTATTAAACACATGACTGTTGTTTTTCATGATTTCATCTCATCTTTTGTTTATATGTTCTTAATTTCATGTGTACAGCACTTTGTTGCAGCTGTGTTTTTTTTAAATGGCTTTATAAATAAAGTATAATTGTTATTTTTATGTTTTAGTTCAATTTTTAGTGTATTTGCGATCGCTCCCAACGCGCAGCCGGTAAAAATTAAACGAGCGGACCCCCGGCGTAGGGACCGGCGGCAACGGGACCCTCTTCTGGCGGATGGAGCGGAGCTTCAACTGTACAGCCTCGCTGCAGCCTCGCAGCAGCGAGGACCTTCTCCTTACGGATTAATTTACGGGAGACACTTGGTGAACTTTGTGTTGTCTTGACTGGAACAGCGATAACTCCCAAAATCTCCGCGTGCAACGAGCGGAGCTGGCGAACACCGGAAGAGGAACAAGCTAACATTAGCTTCGGATTCGGGTGGTCTCATGCTAAAAGGAGCAGCAAATTGCGGCGCGCTCAGACGGGTTTCGGTAAGTTATCTTAAGCTAGCACTAACAGTAAGTCAAATGAGTAATAAAAAAAGAGCTAATTTTAAAACAACAACACATTACAGATACTGGCTGTTACAGAGGGCGTAAACAGATCGTTGAAGGGCGTGGACTTCAGAACTTGTATCAGAAACCGGTCGTTCAAAACGAAAGTTAAAAATGGCAGAATTAAAAAGGGTATAATTAATTATCTAAGAATTATTTTGTGTATTAAAATGAATTAATATTGTCAAGATAGCACACAGACATAACATAAAAATTTTAAAGACCTATATGTGGTCCCCTTTAAAGCTAAAACTATCAAAGACTGGCTAGAAACAAAAGTATTTGAATGTTGACTAAAAACTAGAAGTAGCAAAATGCTAGGATACGTTAAAAGTAAGAAAGGGATATCTATAAGCTAAAAGTATCGGAATTCTACATAAAAGTAGGAAAAGGATAGTTCATTCATTCATTCAATTCAACCTTTATTTATACAGGCTATCCTCGTTGAGCCACGGGGACTCATTTACAAGAGGGACCTGTTTCACTCACACCCAGGGTCAATTTAGAGTTACCAATCAGCCTAACATGCATGTTTTTGGACTGTGGGAGGAAACCGGAGCACCCGGAGAAAACCCACGCATGCACGGAGAGAACATGCAAACTCCACCCAGAAAGGCCCCCGGACCGGGATAAGGGTAGCTAAAAGCCAAATGAGCAAAAGGATAGCTAAAAGTCAACAAAAAGCAGTAAAACGTCAGCAAAAAGGTAAAGCTGTCGGAATCCCACTGTCTGCAGCCCTCTCCAAGATGGCCGCCCATTGACACCAGCTGATGGTCATCCATCTAACGAGGAGCTCCTCTACTTAAGGCTGCAGTCCAGTGAGATCCAATGCTGGAGCATTGTACCAATCGGTATTTATGACTTCAGCCAGAAAGTATTATTCTGATAAGAGTGCTTACCTTGTGATCTTGTGCCCACAGTTTTGTGAATCCTTGGATCCTGTTTTCCGTCTGCCAGTTCCTGCCTTGTTGCCACTCGCTTGCCAAACCACTCTGGAGTCCTGAAGTCCTTTCAGGACCTCGACCCAACATCCCCCTGTAAGATAACAAACAGAGCATCAGTTTTGATCCACCTATCCCACCAGAAGGACCCTGACCCTGTTCTCTCTTCAGGCACTCCAGAGACCCCAAGTGTTCCATTTTTCACCTGTACATAATAAACACTGTTATAATTGCTACTCTGAGTTTTGCTTCTGTTCTGGTCTCGTACCACTCTGGGTTCAGTCGGTCCTTACAAAAGCAAGGGTTATCTAAAATATCAAAAGGTAAGATAGAAGCTAAAAATATTCAAAGGCTGCCTAAAAGTCAAAAGATTAGCTGGAAGCTAAAAGTCCGGTAGGACTGGAAAGCACCTTGCATGGTAGTCTGCCGCCACCGGTTTATGAATGTGTGTAGCATTCAATATATGTGTAGCACTTTGAGATTTTCAGTAATGAAAAGTGCGTTTTAAATTGAATTAATTATTATTATTATTATTAAAAGTATCAAAAGACAAGCTAAAAACTAAAAATAGTCAAAAGCAAGTTAACAGTAGAAAAAGTTTGGCTCAAAGTTAAAAGTAGCAAAAGGTTACTGTAACTAATTGCAACAAAAGCCTATAACAAAATGTTAGCAAAATACAGTATGAAGTGAGGTAAAAGCTAAAAGTAGCAAAAGTTTCCAAAGGCAAGATAAAAGCTAAATATATCCCAAGGCTGGCTAAAAGCTAAAACTATCAAAAGACTAGCTAGAAGCTAAAAGTATACAAATGTCAGCTAAAAACTAGAAGTAGTAAAAGTCAGACTTAAGGCTACAAATAGCAAAACAACAAAAAACAGAGCTAGTAGCCAAAGTAGATTTTCAAGCAAACAATATTTTTGAATTAAATAAAGCGATCTTCATGTGTGGAAATTATTTGGTATATTAAAAAGGATACAAAAACCAAAAGTCACAGCTGCCACATGCTGAACGAGCCGAAAGTTTTGATTTGTGAACAGCTAAAATATTACAAAGTCTGCAGAAGTAGACATGTAAAAACCAATAGTCTGAACTGACACAGATCATCCTCAGGTCGGATGGGGCCAAGATGGTGTAGTGGCAGGGCTTCCGACTTGGGACCCGAAGGACCCAGGTTCAAACCCCGGCCACTACACACCTTGGGGTGTCTATGAGTGCACACCTATTTCCCCAGCTCCCCGGGCGCTTTCTATGGCTGCTCACTGCACCACCTGGTGGTGGTTGGGTTAAATGCAGAGACGAATTTGGTCTTGTATGGGAAACATACACAGATTACAAAAATGGACATTTATTTATTTATTATTCTATACAGAACCGGGCTCGGTGTGAGGTATGGCAGCAGAACCGGGGAGCCATTGTGTGTATTCTGCAGTGTCTGGACCGGACCGGGCCTCCTGCGGCTCGGGGGCAGAGTGTGTGTTGTGTAACCCGGAGATGTCAGGACTCTCAGCCGGCTCTGCTGCAGACGGTAATAAAGAAACGAGAACAATGACTAATTTAATTAACGCCCACGGAGAAAGTTTCCTTTCAGGGAAAATAACAAATATCTTGTCATTGAACCAGAACCACACAGAAACATCGTACGGTCCGGGGGACCACAGCTTCTTCTGTTAGCTTCTTAACCATCACAACAAAACACTTCAATTTTATGTTTTTGTCCTCTGAAAACTAAAAACTGATCAAAGCTTTACAAGAATATTCAGAATCCGAATCAGAATATCTTTATTGACATTGCACTAAGGTACAACGGGAACATGTTCGCACAGTCATCCGAAAGCTGGACTAAGTGTACGAAGCTGCAGCTGATTATCAGCGCGGCCATCTCATTCCTTATCAGAATGATAATCTTAGATATGAAAAAGGAGAGGAACCATGAGGGTACATAGTGGTATTACAAAAAAAGATCTTTCACATCTTGTCTATTAGGACACGATATGAGACATAAAAAAACTCTACCAGCAAGCACAGTTAAAGGGGACCTCAGATGTATTTTTTAAATTTTTATGGTATTTCTGTGGGATATCCAGACCCTATTCCTTCAATTTAATGCACAAAATAATTATTAGATAATCAATTATACCCTTTTTAATTCTGCCATTTTTAACTTTCGTTTTGAACGACCGGTTTCTTGAAGTCCACGCCCTTCAACGATCTGTTCACGCCCTCTGTAACAGCCAGTATCTGTAATGTGTTGTTGTTTTAAAATTAGCTCTTTTTTTATTACTCATTTGACTTACTGTTAGTGTTAGCTTAAGATAACTTACCGAAACCCGTCTGAGCGCGCCGCAGTTTGCTGCTCCTTTTAGCATTAGACCACCCGAATCCGAAGCTAATGTTAGCTTGTTCCTCTTCCGGTTTTCGCCAGCTCCGCTCGTTGCACGCGATGAGATTTTGGGAGTTATCGCTGTTCCAGTGAAGACAACACAAAGTTCACCAAGTGTCTCCCGTAAATTAATCTGTAAGGAGAAGGTCCTCTTGCTGCGAGCCTGCTGCGAGGCTGCTGCAAGGCTGTACAGTTGAAGCTCCGCTCCATCGCGCCGGAAGAGGGTCCCGTCGAACCCGGTCCTTCCGCCTGTGGTCCGCTCGTTTAATTTTTGCCGGCTGCGCGTTGGCAGCGATCGCAAATACACTAAAAATTGAACTAAAACATAAAAATAACAATTATACTTTATTTATAAAGCCATTTAAAAAAACACAGCTGCAACAAAGTGCTGTACACATGAAATTAAGAACATATAAACAAAAGATGAGATGAAATCATGAAAAACAACAGTCATGTGTTTAATACAGAAGTGGGTTGAGCCTAACCAGGGGTTGCTAGGTGAGGGGCTGGACTCAGGTTTGATCTGATTGGCTGGCGGCTTGTGACGTCAATAAATGCAGGAAGTGTGAATCCTGGTGTATTT
>JBBPBX010050142.1:0-13409 GCA_038048925.1 Garcialebias charrua | reverse complement strand
TTTTCCTGCAGCCTTGAGTGGCCATCTGGACGATCCAAATCCAATATGGTCTAATTGTGGGAATCCGTTCCACTGATCCATTCTATGAATCCTCCTCCAGATTGATTCCACCACGCTGACGAGTCCCAAAACCCGCGGGTGGCCTGCGATTCTCAGAAATTGCCTCCACCTTACGGTTAAGCTCTTAAAGCAGCTGATTTATTGAGGTCATGGCACGGATCAAACTTTCACTCTGACTCGGAAGCTTAGACATGGCAGTAATCACCACTGAAGTATTCCTCAGTTTCCGATAGAACAGGGATCCGCAGATGCCGAACAGCAAAGCTCCTGCCATCATAAATCCAATTACTGTACATAAACATCTTCAACATCCTCCACAGACAGGACTGAGAGACACATCATCTTCCTCTCTCCCCAGGAATCCATGACGTAACCGCCAGAGTGTGTCTGTGATGGGCAAGCTGGCTCCCTTGTTGCTTTGTAGAAAAAAAATTGTCAATAGAATTGATCGTCCATGATACCAAATCCATAATCTCACTTTGTGTACGAGAGATGAGTGCCGAGGAACTGCAGACAAGACAGAGAGCCAAGCAGGGAGAGGAAAAGTCAGGAGAGGAGAGCCAAAGCAGCCGCCTGTGACCAGAGAAATGGGGGGGGGGGGTGTATTACATCCCATAATTAAAGGCCCAGCATTCCTTAATCGTATCACCTACCGCCTTCACCGCTTCTTAGCGTCAGAGCTCAAAATCTGTGTTGAGATGATTCTCAGCTACTACCGCTTAAACTTTACCTATTCGTCTTTAATTTAGTGCAAGTTAAATGTTTTTTGTTTTGTTTTTTCAGAGTCAGAGTCAGAGTCAGAGAGTCTTTATTGTCATTTGCACCACATGTGGTACATGTGATGAAATGAGATTATGTACACAGGGTCCCAGTTACATCCAACAACATGCAAGAGAAAAACAGTAAAACACCTAGGATTAACTAAGAAAAACATCAGCTAGTAAAACACTAAGCCCTAATGTAGTAGAAAAAACATCATTATAAACAGCAGCACGAACACGAATCTGTAAGAGCAGATGGTCACAGATGAACACAGCAGTTTTTGTTTTGCAGTTTTTGTTTGGAAAAGCAGAATCAAACAGTTAAATGCAAACATTTAAACAAATGTCTTTGTTGGGGATGACTCTCTGCTACTACCACGCCAGATTTTACTTAATTATCTGAAAACAGATGGATCGGTGCAGTGTCTGCAGTAATGTGCACTCTGTGCCGGTCCGTTGTGGTGAAGAAGGGGCTGAGCTGTAAAGAGAAGCTCTTTGTTTACTGCTCGGTCTATGTTTCTAGTATCACCTGTGGTCCTGAACTCTGGTAAGGATGGACCCTGGACTCCTCCCTATGGAGGTGTTCTCGACGTGTCCAACTGAGAGGAGACACAGAGGAAGACCCAGGACACACAGGAGACTCTCAGCTGGTCCAGGAACACCTTGGAGTCCTCCTGAAGAGCTGCAAGAGGTGGCTGTGGAGAGAGATTCTTGGACCGCCCTGCTCAAGCTGCTGTCCCTGAGACGCGAGTCCAGAACTAGAGGATGGATGGATGATGGATGGAAGATGATGAATGGATGGATGGATGATGGATGGATGGATGATGGATGGATGGATGGATGATGGATGGAAGATGATGGAAGATGATGGATGGATGGGCAGACTGATAGATGGATGGCTGGATGAATGATGATGGATGATGATGGATGGATGGATGCTGGATGGATGCTGGATAGATAATGATGGATGGATGGATGGTGGATGATGATGGATGGATGATTGATAGATGATTGATGGATGACAACTGATGAATGATGATGGATGGATGATGGATGGATGGATGGATGGTGATCGATGATGGATGGATAATGATGACAGATGGTTGATGATGATGGATGGATGATGGATGGATGGATGATTGATGGATGATGATTGATGAATTATGATGGATGGATGGATGATGATGGATGGTGATAAATGATGTATGATGGATGGATAATGATGATGATGGTGATGTATGGTTGATGGATGGTTGATGATGATGGATGGTTGATGATGATGGATGGTTGATGATGATGGATGGATGGACGATTGATGGATGATGACTGATGAATGATGACTGATGAATGATGATGGATGAATGGGTGGATGGATGATGGATGTTTGGTGATGGATGATGGATAGATGATGATATTGGATGGATGGTTGATGGATGGTTGATGGATGATGGATGGATGATGATGATGGATGGTGATGGATGGTTGATGATGATGGATGGATGGATGGATGGATGGATAATTGATGGATGATGACTGATGGATGATGATGGATGGATGGATGATGATGATGATGGATGGATGGTTGATGGATGGTTGATGAATGATAGATGGATGATGATGGATGGTGAAGGATGATGATGGATGTTGAAGGATGATGATAGAAGTATGACGGATGATGATGGATGTTTGATGGATGATGATGGATTTTTGATGTTTGATGATGGATGCTAATCTCATGTGGACGTGTCTTAATTGAGATGTCTCCAGACGTTCATCAGTTGTAGCTGAACTTATAATGATCTGTCCCACAGGGTTTAATTAAAACTTGATATTTTGCTAACAGGACAAACAAGCTCCGCCTTTTCACCAAACCCTGGTTCAACCTGAAGGAACTTGGTTTGTTTGACTCCATGAGGAGGAGATCCGGTCGATTGTTTGTCAGACTCCGCAGCATAAAGTCATAAAAACGGTTGTTTCAGCAGGAACCCAACGAGAACCTGCAGCAGGTTGTGGAGCATCACAAAGAACCGACAGGTAATCTAATGCCAAATGAAGGCACTGTACGCTGAAGCCTCGCTGTCAGCACGGCCCGTAGAACCTCCTCTTCCCTCTCCTCCATCTATTTGTTCTAATTCCAGGGACCGGCCGGGTCTTGTCTGGATTTGGAGAGTGCTTGGTTTCAAAGGGTAATTGACACCTTACCTGTAATTTCACGGTTTCACTCCACCTGCCTTTGATGTCTGAGGCTTGGTTGGGAACAGATGAGGTGGACGAGCCGCAGAACGCTCCGCTGAACGCCGCTTTTTGGTTTTATCCTCCAAGAATTCATCTGAAGTGGCAAACAGGCTAATAGACAGAATGACAACGACAGAGAAAAGATGTCCGTTTGTTTGATTACGTCACTGCGGGCGTAGCATTCTTTAAAGGAAAGCATATCGCCCGCTGCGTGTGTATGTTTTATTTCATGGGGAAAGGAAGAAGTATTGTATTGTATTGTATTGTATAATTTTATTCATTTCATATTAAAAACAATGACAATTTTTTTAAAAGAAAAAATTAAACAAAAACATAAAATGAAAGGAAGCAGAAGAAGAAAACATTTCTTATCATATCTGCTCCTTATCAAACAATCAATTCAAACTAGCAATTCAAACATTAATACACTTATTTGTAATACAAAATTATACAGTCTTATCAGAATTATAAAATCACATCAAAATACCTATTATAATTTGTTAAATTAGAATAAACTTAAATGTAACTCTTCAATAGAACAGTTTTAATCATTTTCTTAAATATTAGTATGGACTTCACATTTTTTACATTGTCCTCTAGTCCATTCCAAAGATCAATTCCTCTTATTGTAGTAGACCTACCCTTTAAACTGGTTCTAAACTTAGGTTTAACAAATATTTCTGTTCCCTTTAAATTATAGCAACTAATCCTTTTCACAAAATAGGTTTGAATGTTAGATGGTAGTGAGGAAGTATGAGCCTTATACATAAGTAAAAGAATATTATAATCAACCAAATCATAAAACTTAAGTGATTTCAATTGACAAAATAGAGTATCAGTAGGACGACTATAAGATTTCCTCATTATAATTCTTACAGCTCTTTTTTGCAAAATAAATATAGGCTTAATTGTTGTCCTACATGCTGTACCCCAAACATTTACACAATAAATTAAATGCAGAACTATAATTGTATAAAGCAAGAGTAAAGCATTATTATTTAACAAATCCCTTCCTTGATACAATTCTGCAATTGATTTAGATATTTTAGTTTTAACAACTGATATATGCTGTTTCCAAGATAGTCTGTCATCAATAATTACACCCAGAAACTTAACCTCATTTACTCTACATATCTTAATACCATCAATTTCAAAAGAAAAATCCAAAGTTATTTTTTTACTAAATATCATAATATTGGTTTTATCAATATTCAATGATAACTTATTTCGTTTAAACCAAATTTCTATTTTTTCGAACTCATTCTTTATCACTACAAACATCTTTCCAAGTCTTCACCCAAACAACAACAAAAGTGGTGTCATCAGCAAATAAAACACATTTGAGGATATCAGACACTTCAATTAGATCATTCATATATAAAATAAACAACTTGGGTCCAAGGACTGAACCTTGTGGTACTCCCCATGAAGTTCTGAGTAAATTAGAACTTACATTATCCATCTCAACAAACTGTTTTCTATCTCTCAGATAACTACTGATCCACTGCAATGCAGGTCCTCTGATACCATATTGATTTAATTTAGCAATTAAGATGGTGTGATCAATAGTATCAAAAGCCTTCTTTAAATCCACAAATAAACTTATACAGTGTTTTTTGACACCGGCGAGGACGGTAAAGAGTTGAATGACATGCGACAGAAAATTCACCTCAGTATGAGTTGTTGTCACCCTCGACCATCATCAATAAAAACAAATCAAACCTGATTAATTTGGTAACAAGTGGAAGAGTTCGAGGATGATGATGGAATCAAAAAGATGACCAGAATCAGGAACGAAAGAAACTCGTCTGAAACGATCCTGAACAACTGGAGTCCTGTGAATGTTGGCAGTAGAATGGCAGTCAAAAACTAAATAAATGATCAGATCTTGTATCTGACTCACAACAGATCAAAGTAAATATCAAATGTTTAAACTGAAGAAATTGAACCACTTTTAGACATTAAATTGTAATTTTTTCATTTTAAAATTGTTCCAGGTCTGTGTGGTTTGGTGCATGTACTGCATCCTGCCACAAGAGCCTCCAGCGCATTGTGAGAGCAGCTGAGAAGATAGTCGGCACCTCCTTCCCCTCACTGCAGGACTTACACAGCAAACGCCTCACTCGGAAAGCCCACTGCATGGCAGGTGATCCCACACACCCACTACACAGCTGCTTCAGACTGCTGCCATCAGGAAGGAGACTGAGGAGTCTCCAGGCTCGAACCAGCAGACTGAGAGACAGCTCTGTTCATCAGGCAGTCAGGATGCTAAACACTCTGCCTGCTCTGCCCCCCCTCCCATTTGAACTGCCTTAACACTAAAACTTTCTCACACATTACCACAAAACACAAAGATTTTAACACTGGACTCTGTGTCATCAAACGGGTTATTCACTAAACTCTCGGTCATGTGCTCATACAGTTTGCACTACTTCTCATACTTGCACTAATGTTTGTATTACATCACTGCCTATAATCATAATACTGTTTACATTCTCTGTTTACATTTATTAATACTGTTTACTTTTTTTTACTACTGCTTACATGTAATTACTACTGTTTACATTTACACTACTCTAATATCTACACCACTGCTGATACATATACAGTGTGCTCTGAACGGTCTTACTTAGGGATGCCCAATGTGCCTTACTGCATATGCCACTTTTTGCCTCTATAACAACATCAACTACTACCTCATACATATACTGTGTACATTAACTCATACGCTGCTTTGCCACTTTGCAAATGTCAATGCTAGAAACCTTTAGTTTATTTTAGTTATACTTTTTATACTCTTTTTTTATACTAGTATGCAAAAACTCAGGACAGTATTATGTTCATTAAATGTTTAATGTTTTAGTTTTAGAGTTGGTGTAAATTTTCATACTCTTATACCACTATGCAAAAAACTCAGGACAGTGTTAGTTTTACTATTTTATGCTTATGTCTATTATTATATGTTTCAGTGTTTCAATGTTTAGATGTTTACTGTTGCACCGAGGGACTGAGAGAAACGCAATTTCGGTCCTGTGTATGTCCTGTACAGTACATATTGCAGATCTGACAATAAAGTTGACTTTGACTTTGACTTTGACTTTGAAGCAAACATCCAGGACCGGAGGAGATCTGTTGTTGTAGGTTTTGAAGGACCAGAGGTGACGAGTCATTGGAAGTTTTGGAGGACCAGAGGTGACCAGTCATTGGAGGTTTTGGAGGACCAGAGGTGACCAGTCATTGGAGGTTTTGGAGGACCAGAGGTGACCAGTCATTGGAGGTTTTGGAGGACCAGAGGTGACGAGTCATTGGAGGTTTTGGAGGACCCAAGGAGACCGGTCGTTGGACGTTTTGGAGGACCAGAGGTTTTGGAGGACTGGAGGTGACCAGTCAGTGGAGGTTTTGGAGGACCAGAGGTGACCAGTCATTGGAGGCTTTGGAGGACTGGAGGTGACCAGTCATTGGAGGTTTTGGAGGACCAGAGGTGACGAGTCATTGGAGGTTTTGTAGGACAAGAGGTGACCAGTCATTGGAGGTTTTGGAGGACCAGAGGTGACGAGTCATTGGAGGTTTTGTAGGACAAGAGGTGACCAGTCATTGGAGGTTTTGGAGGACCAGAGGTGACCAGTCATTGGAGGTTTTGGAGGACCAGAGGTGACCAGTCATTGGAGGTTTTGGAGGACCGGAGGTGACCAGTCATTGGAGGTTTTGGAGGACCAGAGGTGACGAGTCATTGGAGGTTTTGGAGGACCAGAGGTGACCAGTCATTGGAGGTTTTGGAGGACCAGAGGTGACCAGTCATTGGAGGTTTTGGAGGACCGGAGGTGACCAGTCATTGGAGGTTTTGGAGGACCAGAGGTGACCAGTCATTGGAGGTTTTGGAGGACCAGAGGTGACCAGTCATTGGAGGTTTTGGAGGACCAGAGGTGACCAGTCATTGGAGGTTTTGGAGGACCAGAGGTGACCAGTCATTGGAGGTTTTGGAGGACCAGAGGTGACCAGTCATTGGAGGTTTTGGAGGACCAGAGGTGACCAGTCATTGGAGGTTTTGGAGGACCGGAGGTGACCAGTCATTGGAGGTTTTGGAGGACCAGAGGTGACCAGTCATTGGAGGTTTTGGAGGACCAGAGGTGACCAGTCATTGGAGGTTTTGGAGGACCAGAGGTGACCAGTCATTGGAGGTTTTGGAGGACCAGAGGTGACCAGTCATTGGAGGTTTTGGAGGACCAGAGGTGACCAGTCATTGGAGGTTTTGGAGGACCGGAGGTGACCAGTCATTGGAGGTTTTGGAGGACCAGAGGTGACCAGTCATTGGAGGTTTTGGAGGACCAGAGGTGACCAGTCATTGGAGGTTTTGGAGGACCAGAGGTGACCAGTCATTGGAGGTTTTGGAGGACCAGAGGTGACCAGTCATTGGAGGTTTTGGAGGACCAGAGGTGACCAGTCATTGGAGGTTTTGGAGGACCAGAGGTGACCAGTCATTGGAGGTTTTGGAGGACCAGAGGTGACCAGTCATTGGAGGTTTTGGAGGACCAGAGGTGACCAGTCATTGGAGGTTTTGGAGGACCGGAGGTGACCAGTCATTGGAGGTTTTGGAGGACCAGAGGTGACCAGTCATTGGAGGTTTTGGAGGACCGGAGGTGACCAGTCATTGGAGGTTTTGGAGGACCAGAGGTGACCAGTCATTGGAGGTTTTGGAGGACCCAAGGAGACCGGTCGTTGGACGTTTTGGAGGACCAGAGGTTTTGGACTGGAGGTGACCAGTCAGTGGAGGTTTTGGAGGACCCAAGGAGACTGGTCGTTGGACGTTTTGGAGGACCAGAGGTTACCAGTCATTGGAGGTTTTGGAGGACTGGAGGTGACCAGTCATTGGAGGTTTTGGAGGACTGGAGGTGACCAGTCATTGGAGGTTTTGGAGGACCCAAGGAGACCGGTCGTTGGACGTTTTGGAGGACCAGAGGTGACCAGTCATTGGAGGTTTTGGAGGACCCAAGGAGACCGGTCGTTGGACGTTTTGGAGGACCAGAGGTTTTGGAGGACTGGAGGTGACCAGTCAGTGGAGGTTTTGGAGGACCCAAGGAGACTGGTCGTTGGACGTTTTGGAGGACCAGAGGTTACCAGTCATTGGAGGTTTTGGAGGACTGGAGGTGACCAGTCATTGGAGGTTTTGGAGGACTGGAGGTGACCAGTCATTGGAGGTTTTGGAGGACCCAAGGAGACCGGTCGTTGGACGTTTTGGAGGACCAGAGGTGACCAGTCATTGGAGGTTTTGGAGGGCCCAAGGAGACCGGTCATTGGAGGTTTTGGAAAACCCAAGTAGACAGGTCGTAGGACCTGCGTAGCTCAGTCATTGGGGGTTTTGGAGGACCTGAGGTGACCAGTCATTGGAGGTTTTGGAGGACTGCAGGTGACCAGTCATTGGAGGTTTTGGAGGGCCCAAGGAGACCGGTCATTGGAGGTTTTGGAAAACCCAAGTAGACAGGTCGTAGGACCTGCGTAGCTCAGTCATTGAGAGTTTTGGAGGACCTGAGGAGACCGGTCGTTGGAGGTTTTGGAGGACCAGAGGTGACCAGTCATTGGAGGTTTTGGAGGGCCCAAGGAGACCGGTCATTGGAGGTTTTGGAAAACCCAAGTAGACAGGTCGTAGGACCTGCGTAGCTCAGTCATTGGGAGTTTTGGAGGACCTGAGGAGACCGGTCATTGGAGGTTTTGGAAAACCCAAGTAGACAGGTCGTAGGACCTGCGTAGCTCAGTCATTGGGGGTTTTGGAGGACCTGAGGAGACCGGTCGTTGGAGGTTTTGGAGGACCAGAGGTGACCAGTCATTGGAGGTTTTGGAGGGCCCAAGGAGACCGGTCATTGGAGGTTTTGGAAAACCCAAGTAGACAGGTCGTAGGACCTGCGTAGGTCAGTCATTGGGAGTTTTGGAGGACCTGAGGAGACCGGTCGTTGGACGTTTTGGAGGACCAGAGGTGACCAGTCATTGGAGGTTTTGGAAGACTGGAGGTGACCAGTCATTGGAGGTTTTGGAGGACTGGAGGTGACCAGTCATTGGAGGTTTTGGAGGACTGGAGGTGACCAGTCATTGGAGGTTTTGGAGGGCCTGAGGAGGCCGGTCGTTGGAAGTTATGTTGTCCCATTCTGGTCTGAAGGAGGACTCTAGCCATTCTACAGTCCTGGATCTTCTCTGCTGGAGTGGAGAGGATGTTCTAACCCCTGTAGCTACTCTTTTGCATTGATGGAGTCTTTCCAGATGCTCATGTTAGAGGCACTATGCAACCCAGTTCTCATAACAGACCTATCAAGCTCATCCAGAACCAAGAAGTGGTCAAAACCAACTTCATCACATTTGAAGTCAAGGTCATGAATCTTGTGGCGTTTCTGAGCTCCTCCACTTGAAGACAGGGTCCTCACCTTTGGTCCTGATCAGAACCCACTTGTCTGCATGTTTGGTTTAAATGAATGATCCATTACTGAGTTTCTGCAGAACTTGACAGGACAAAGAGGTATTTGGAAGTGCTCTTTTTCATACACTTCTCCTTTGTCTTCAATCAACAGGGTCAGATTTATCTTCTGCATGCATTTTTTTTTTCATCCAGGTATTGCAAATCCGCCGGGTTAGCACAAAGACTCAGTGAGAGGAAGGCCGTCGCTGCAGATCCAGGCAGGCAGCAGAGAGGGATGAGAGGGGAGTGACAAGAAAATTGCATTTGTGCAACCATGAATCATTACAAACAAGCCTTTAAAAGGCATCCCTCACTGTAATTACATCCTCTGCGCGCTCTATTATGGGCTGCTTTATTACCTTCTATCACTTGGCTGTGCCTGCCGTGGCAGATGTAGACCTCACACTGACTAACACAGGCTGGCAGGTGAATCTGCAGCGCTGAGGTGTTCAGACATTCAGATCCATTCAGTTTATCCACGAGGTGCCGATTCAGTTCAGTTCAGAGCAAATGCAGGCACCGCAACTCAGCACCGAACAGATTCAAACCCAACAACAAACCATCTGTCAGCACAATACAATGCTGAAAGATTTATTTTATTACAAAACGTCAACTAAAGTAAGAAGTGCATGCTTGTGAAAGCACAGCTCAAGCTAAAGTGAGCAGAACAGAGGCTGAAATGAGACAAACAACAGCTAAAATGAGAATATGGGTAAATAGAGGCAAAAATGAACAGAGCAAAGGCTAAAATGAGACAAAGGCTAAAATGAGTGGAATAGAGGCTAAAAAAAAGGCAGATTAGAGGCTAAAATTGATAAAACAGAAACATAAAAAGCAGAACAGAGGCTAAAATGAACAGAACAACAGCTAAAATTAGCAGATTAGAGGCCAAAATTTATTTTATTTTATTTTAAAGAAGCTAAAATGAGCAGAACAGAGGCTAAAATGAGATGAGGGCTAAAATGAGCCAAGCAGAATGAGCAGAACACAGGGTAAAATGTGTAGAACAAAAGCTAAAATGAGCGGATTAGAGGCTAAATTTGCTAAAACAGAAGCTAAAAACAGCAGAACAGGATAAAATGAGATGATGAGATAAAATGAGCCAAGCAGAAGCTAAAATGAGCAGAACGGAAGCCAAAAATAGCAGAACAGAGGCTAAAATGAGATGGAGGCTAAAATGAGCAGAACAGAAGGGAAAATGAGCAGAACAGAAGCTAAAATGAGCCAAACAGAGGCCAAATTAGTGAATCAGAAGCTAAAATGAGCAGATCAAAGGCTAAACAGAGGAATTTGGTTAGAATGAGCAGAACAGTGAATGAGCAAAACAGAAGCTAAAATTTAGTAGAACAAAAGCTAAAAATTAAAATAATTGAAGCTAAAATAAGCAGCTCAAAGGCTAAAATGAGCCAAACACAAGCCATAATTAACAAATCACAAGCTAAAAAGAGCAGAACAGAGACTAAAATTAAATGAACAGTAGCTAAAATGAGCCAAAAAGAAGCTAAAATGAGCAGAGCAGAAGCAGAAAAGCTATAAAGAGCATAAATAAGGGTAAATGACTAAAATGAGGCTTTTAGTTTATATTCTAAGCTTTTAGATTGTTATTTACTCATTTTAACCTCTGATCTGCTAATTTTAGCTTCTGATTTGCTAACTTTGGCCTCTGCTCTGCTAACTTTTGCCTCTGCTCTGCTCATTTTAGCTTATGTTCTGCATATTTCAGCCTCTCACGGAATAGTTGCTAAAAGATAAAAGAAGCAGAATAGTAGCTAAAAGAATCAAAGTAAGATAAAAACAGAGTAGCTGATTCTGATTTCAAAGAGAACCAACAACATCGATGTATTTCTGCGGGGCGTTTGATTGTAAATAAAGTTTAAAAAATAAACCAGAAAATATGACTGACAAAACCAAAAGCCCCAGCAGCCACCTCCTGAATGAGCTGAATGTTTTAATATATGAACAGGTAAAGGTGTGGTAGTAGCTGCGAGTCATCCTCAGCACGGACTCTGAGGGCTGACGTTGTTTTTAAGGTTTGTCTGATCTAAAGCTGGAGTTTTGAAGCTTGAGCTGACGGCACCTCTTGGCCCGTGTCTCTTGGTTCTGGCGGGCGACGTGCATTCCTTTGAGGCGCACCGGGCCTTTAGTTTTCAGGACCTGTCCCGGTGCAGACTCTTCTTCACGGACATGTTTTTCTTCTGGGTCATGAATCTGAGTGTGAACTAGTTCACTGCAGGAACGGGTCGGGAACAAAGGAGCTGATGGAGCTGATCACAGAGAGGGTTTCAGAACCAGAGGAGGAGGAGGACAATTAGAAGGGATGAAGAGCTGGAAACACGTCGGCCATCTTGAGTTCAGCCCCCACTGAGCTCCCTGAGCTTGGGCCGCTTCACCGCCTCGCTGCCCCGGCTCCAGAGCTGCAGCTTTCTGTCCAAATTACTGACCTGGGTGGAAAGACCCCCCTCCCCCCGTGTGCCCCCGGCTGAACCCTCTGCATGCCCAGGGCGAAGCTGACGGAGCGTCGCGGATGGCCCCAGATTGCACCTGGACTTGGGGAGGGGGGATTGAGGGGAGGCTAGAACCCTCTGAGGCTTTCTGTTGATGATCCAAGGAACTCGAAACCTTCAAAAAATACAAACTTTTCTGGTTTTTAACCAACTGAAGTGTGATTATTTAGACCCAGAATGCATATCACCCGCCACTTTTAATGCTCATCCTCTGTGGACAAATGTTATGAATTATTTCACTGTCAGAGTTTGTGTTGGGGATGACCTTCAGCTACTACCACTCCAAACTTCAGCTCATGATCTATAAAAATCACTGAGCTGCAGCCATATTTATGTTTGCAAAGCTGCAGCAGCCATTTTGGAACTAATGACTTGTAGACATTTATCTAATGGCTTTTTCATGAAATCAAAAAAGGCGTTCAATACAAGATCAACTGGACTTTATTTGTTACAGAAGACGTTTCAACCTCTATCCAGAGGGCTTTATCAATTCAATGAGCCGACTGTAGGCGTGTTTCCATCAAGGTTTCTAGGTGCGCATTATGAAGCATCGCATCAGAAAAGCTAAATGGAAACGGCATAATTCGAGTTAACTTCCTCTAAGTCGCTCTAAAGTTTATACGCTCGCTTGAGGTAGTTTTTGGGGAGTCGATTCAGAGCTGAGTCGGCTAAACGACAGATGGAAACAGATTAGCCGACTCAGTTCTGCCGCAGCGAACATTCACGTCACGTGACTGATCAGCTGTTTCCGCTCCGGACAACATGTAACATCGCTAAAACTAGTTGGCATGACAGAATAAATACAACTTGCCCGATAGCAACACATACCTGAAATATTCTCTCCATTTTGCCGAGATGTCTGTTTTCAAACGCTACTTCCTGTTTACTGTGGAAGTGCGTAACGCTGACGTCTGACGTATGGCGCTGACGTGTGACGTAATGACGCTGACGTCTGACGTAGAGACGCTTTGCGTGGCATTGCAGATGCGCTTCAAGCCAGTTAATGGAAACACTTCTGATCCTCATAATTTTAATTTACATTTTAGCGAAATTTTCTAAAATTCGCTCAAAAATCGAATTTAAATTGGATGGAAACATAGCTTGTGTGCGTGTGGAGTTATAACAGTCTTAGGAGTCTGCGGCCGTGGCGTAGTGGTAATGGCAGTCGTCCCCCGATCGGAAGATTGGCGGTTCGAATCCCGGTTCCCCACACCATGTGTCGTTGTGTCCTTGGGCAAGACACTTAACCCCGAGTTGCTCCCGGTAGGACTGGAAAGCACCTTGCATGGTAGTCTGCCGCTACCGGTGTATGAATGTGTGTAGCATTCAATGTGTGTAGCACTTTGAGATTTTCACTAATGAAAAGTGCGTTATAAATTGAATTCATTATTATTATTATTATTATTA
>JBBPBX010050141.1:0-25096 GCA_038048925.1 Garcialebias charrua | reverse complement strand
TTCTCTCATAGAGGGATCATATAAATGGCGATACATCCGGATGCGTTCAGCAAGAGCAGCTTCGAAAGCGTCCACCGATGCTCCATGGTGCCCAGTTTGGCGGTGTCCAAATGACTCAAGGGGTTGTTGTTGATTCCATACTATACATCGGTGGCCCCACAGGTACTCCTTGAACTTCTCAGTCAAGGCCCACTTCATGGCTAACATTTCTAGCTTCATGGAACTACATGTATACGTTTTCGCAGCAGCATGTAAACTGCGGCTGGCATATGCAACTGGTCTTACTTTGCCACCCTGCTCTTGCGACAACACAGCTCCTAGCCCACTGTGGCTGGCATTGACCTCTAAAATGAAAGACAGAGAGAAATCAGCAAAAGCAAGCGTGGGGGCACTTATAAGCTTGGCCTTGAGCTCCTGGAAGTTCCTTTCACATTCCTCTGACCAAACTTCTCCCAGCAGTTGCCCTTGTCCTCTGCACATATTCGACCCAGAAAGTTCTGCCACAAGACAATGAAGGGGGCCAGCTAGTTTACAGAAATCTTCTATGAACCTCCTGTAATAATTGGCAAACTCCAGGAATGACCGCAGCTCTGAGACGTTGGTGGGGTGGGGCTAGGGCTGGGCGATGTGGACCAAAATTAATATCAATATATTTATAATATATCACGATATACGATGTATATCAATATATTTTTCTTTCCATAAAATAATAACAAAAATATTTCTGAGTCACAGCTTTGTCCCAGTGTTCACAGCAACATTTATTAACAACCAGCTGTAGCTCTACAAAATAAATGTCTAAAAAATAAACTATTTACTGTACATCCATCCATTATCTTTTACCCGCTTCTTCCATTTACCATTTACATCAATTATTTTTTAAACATTTATTTACACATTAAATAATAGTCCTCTTCAGCTGAGGGCAGCTGTGGCTGAGAGGCTAGAGCAGTCTCCTCCACCGGGAAAGCTGGGGGTTCAGTTCCACCAGCAGTCCCATGCTGAAGTGGTCCTGGGCAAGACACTGAACTCCTCATTGCCTCTGGTGTGTGTCCCATCCCTGTATGAATGTGATAAAGCTCTGATTAATCCTGGTAGATATCTAGTAGAGTGCTGTATGAATGGGTAAATCAGGACACAGATTGTGTTGTAAAGAGCTTTGAGTGTCTTGATAAGCTAGAAAGGTGCCTTCACGTTAGTCAGCGTGTTTGTGAACTGCAGTAATGTGAGCCTCCACTCGGAACCGTGAAACGGCAACATTGAGTGATTTTAAAGTCTGCTTCCTTAAAACAGACCACGGGTCAGAGCTTATTTAGCCATGCTGAGCTTTATGAGAGGAGCAAAGGGAGGTGGAGACATTAATAAATCAGCAGTTTATCATATCGCTAAAGACACGGTCAGTCTCAGCTGTGGAAGAAGACGGCTAACGCGTTAGCTGTGTTGTTAGCGGCTAAGGACCGTGTCTTAAGCAATATGATAAACTGCTGCTTTATTAATGTCGTGCGTCCTCTCTGTGTTCCTCTAAAAGGCACGCAGCACAACTAAATGAGCTCTGAACTATAGTATTTCAAATAAGAAGATGTGTCTGTCGTGTAGCTGCAGCTTCATACACGCTCAGACAGCTGCTGTGTTTATTAACGTCTCGTCTCCTCAAGTGCCCGCCCACACTGCAGAAGCAGAAAAGGAGTGGGAGCGCGGGTGAGTGTGTGTGTAGAAGGAGGGGGCCGGCTGGGAGAAAGAGACGGCAGGATTTCCAAGTATAAAACTATGTCGTTTATATTGAGATAGTCTCAACTTATATCACAAAAAAAAAAGTATCTCGATATTTAAAAAATATCTAGACGTCGCCCAGCCCTAGGTGGGGCCAGTCTAACACTGCCCAATCTTTCCTGAGTCCGTGGACACGCCCTCCTCTGAGATGAGATGTCCCAGATATTTCACCTGCTTTTTGAATTAATATTAATATAATTATAACTCGGAGGGACTCGGAGTAGAGCCGCTGCTTCTCCACATCGAGAGGAGCCAGTTGAGGTGGCTCGGGCATCTGGTTAGGATGCCTCCTGGACGCCTCCCTGGTGAGGTGTTCCGGGCATGTCCCACCGGGAGGAGACCCAGAGGAAGACCCAGGACGCGCTGGAGGGACTATGTTTCTCGGCTGGCCTGGGAACGCCTTGGGATTCCCCCGGAGGAGCTGCTCCAAGTGGCTGGGGAGAGGGAAGTCTGGGCCTCCCTACTTAGGCTGCTACCCCCGCGACCCGACCCCGGATAAGCGGAAGAAGATGGATGGATGGATGGATGGATGGATAATTATAACTGCTGCCTCTCAGTGAGCAGGTTCCCGGTTCAAATCCCGGTGCAGGGGCCTTTCTGGGTGGTTTTTGCATGTTCTCTCCGTGCATGCATGGGTTTTCTCCAGGTACTCCGGTTTCCTCCCACAGTCCAAAAACATGAATGTTAGGCTGATTGGTAACTCTAAATTGTCCCTAGTTGTGAGTGAGAGAGAGAGTGAATGGTTGTTTGTCTCGTTTGTCTCTATGTGGCTCTGTGATGGACTTGCGACCCGTCCAGGGTGTACCCCGCCCCTCGTACAGTGATTGCTGGACATGGGCACTGGCAACCCCCGTGACCCAAAATGGAAGAAGCGGGTAAAAGATAATTACACATTATTATAATTACACAACATAATTACACATTACACAAAGATAATTACACAATTACATTTTCGTCTTCAAATCACTTCTTGGTCTGCTGCCCCCATAAATCTCCTCCTACATGTCTTTGCGTGAGTGCAGCTACAGCGTGCGCTCTCAGGACATGATCACCTGCAGTGTTCCGTCAGTGAGGACTGAACTTGGAAAAAGGGCCTTCTCCTACTCTGCTCCTGCTTCATGGAATATCTTACAAAAAGATCTGAAGCTCTCGGCCCTGACCTCTCTGGATGGTTTTCAGAATCTGTTGGAATCCTGGCAAAAACCAATGCAGATATGTTCCTGTCTTTGATTTTTTTGTACATCTACCTTATAATGTTTTTGCTACTTTTTGCTACTTTTTCTTTTCTTTTGTTTATTGTTTAATGTATTTGTATCATTGATGTTCATCATTCTTTAGTTTGTAGCAGGTCGCTTTCGTAAATGAGCCCTCGAGGCTCAATAAGATTTACCCGACTAAATAAAGGTTGAATGAAATGGATGGATGGATTATATTATAATAATTTTTGAACTAATAAACCACCCGGTTACATAAGAGAATCATCCTTGATTGATTAATTGTTAATCATTTACTACTTTTAATACTAGTTATTCTACAAATTATTATATTTTATGTTGTTTGATTGTTTATTCTGGTTGATTCTTAGTTTGATTAAATGATTTTGTTATAACATTTCAAAGACAACTTTGGTCTCCTTTGCATGAATATTCATTTGTTGTGGTATTGATTTCCCTGTAATTAACAGACTCTACTTCAGTGATTGGGTTATGATTATTAAAGGTGAATATACTGATTACGTTGTTGTTAGTCAGTAAACTGATAAGTCGGTGTCCTGCTTTAACGAGTGCAAAAGAAGTAAAAAAGTGTAGTGAATAGGGATGTAACGGTACACGTGGGTGTACCGAACCGTTTCGGTACGGCACGTTCGGTTCGGTCCACCTGCGTCCCGTTTCGGTTATTTTTTCAATTATTAAATGTTATTAACGGGAGAATATATGTGCCACGGAACTAAAATTCCTAGGCTTGTTTCAGCACGGCACTATTATCTTGCAGCACGCGCAGCATTTAGCAGTCTAGCATCTCGTTGCGGTCTCCTGTTTGTGAACGTTATGGCTTCCTTGTTAAAAGACGAGCGCAAATCCGAAGCTGTGTGTGGACGTTGTTTCATGGAGTTTGGATCTGCAGCAGCAACACGTCTAACTTGTTAACAACTTGAAATGATATCATCCCAACATGAACGTTTTCTACAAGCAAGAAAAGCAGCTTGTTTGCAAACACCGCTAACAGCAGCATTTAAACATCTTTCATCAGGTAAATCAGATTGGTCCAGAGCAATAACACAAGCTGTAGGAGTTTTTAAATCTCTGGATCTACGTCCGAATGTTGTTGATGCACCAACTTTAAAGTTATTGAGCCTCACTACGACATCCATCACGTCAACACTTCAGTCAAAAATTCATCACTTTATTAAAAAACTAAAACTGATATTTTCAACAAGCCCTGGAGCAGATTAAAGCCATGATGATGATGATGATGATGATGATGATGATGATGATGATGATGATGACCGAGAGATTTAACCACCTCAACCATTCAAGAAGAGGTGTTGTTCTTTTATTATTATTATCTAATTAATCTTTTTAATTTAAAATTATAATCTTGTTAACTCATTTTGTTTTTTTACCTATTTGTGTTTTATTTCCAGTCTGGGACAGCGGTAGCTGCTGTCTTCTTCCTCTTCAGGGACATCCACTAGATCACATGCAGCTAAGAAGTCTGTGATGACTGAACTTTTCCAGGCACCTGTCCCACTTGAGGGAGCAGGTCCAAGAAGAGGTTGTGAGGACAAATACAGACACACTGCTGCTATTGTTGTTACAGATATGATTTTCTCCACCACTGGAGATATTCACTGCAACTAGATCTGTGCTTTTAGCAGAAAATGTGGACAAGTTGGTCTTTTTGGACAAAAACTCAAAACTATTAGTTAGATTGTAAACAATCTGTTGCTGCTTATTGTTTTGGTATTGGCTGTTATTGTATTTATTAAGATTTTTATTATTGTTAGTATAGTTTATTTATTATAAAGAGTGCTGTTAATTTAAAATATCATCCAAATGGGTTGCATTTATTTATTTTTATACAAACGTATTGTTTACTTGACACATTTTCAAAATAAATTTTTTATAAGTCTTTATTTTCTCTTTTTTGTACCAAAAATTAACCGAACCGAACCCTCCTTGTAATTGAACCGAAATGTGATTTTAGCATACCGTTACACCCCTAGTAGTGAAGTGAGGAGCAAGCTTCACCCTCCTTCCTCCATTCACTTCATATGGCAACATGGGACAGGATCAGAGTAAAAAAAACTTTTCATTGTGGAGTTAAACTTTCTGATGTTCAAAACTGAAAATATTCAGCGCTCTGCCTAGGGCTGGGCGATATGAATCAAAATTAATATCTCAATATTTTTATGATAAGTCGCAATATACGATGTATATCTCAATATAGTTTTCTTTGCATAAAGTAATAAAAATATATTTCTGAGTCAAAGCTTTGTCCCAGTTGTCACACAGGCACATTTATTAGCAAACAGCTGTAACTCTACAAAATAATTGTCTCAAAAATAAACTATTTACATACAAACTGGATTCCCAAAAAGTTGGGACACTAAACAAATTGTGAATAAAAACTGAATGCAAAGATGTGGAGGTGCCAACGTCTAATATTTTATTCAGAATAGAACACAAATCACAGATCAAAAGTTTAAACTGAGAGAATAACTAACCCTCAGCACTGGCTCTCCTCAGGGATGTGTGCTGAGCCCCCTTCTGTTCACTCTGCTCACATATGATTGTACAGCCACACTTCCAGGCTGTCATATTGTTAAGTTTGCAGATGATACAGCGGTGGTGGGATGCATTACAAACAATGATGAGTCCAGCTACAGACAGGAGGTGGAACACCTGGAGAGCTGGTGCAAAGAGAACAATCTTCACATGAATGTGAAGAAGACAAAGGAGATGATTGTGGACTTCAGAAGGAACAAACACACCCATGCCCCACTGAAAATAGGTGGGTCTGCAGTGGAAGTGGTCTCCAGCTACAAATACTTGGGTGTACACATGAATGATAACCTCAGCTGGAGCAACAACACCACCAGCCTGATCAAGAAAGGTCATCAGAGACTCTACTTCCTCAGACGGCTGAGACGAGCTGGTCTGAGCAGCCCAGTCCTCACCTCCTTCTACAGGTGTGCAGTGGAGAGCATCCTGTGCTCCAGCATCAACGTGTGGCATGGAGGCTGCACAGTTGAAGAGAGGAAAGCTCTGCAGAGAGTGGTGAAGGCTGCACAGAAGTCTGTTGGAGTCAGTCTCCCCACCATCACAGACATTTACACCTCCAGATGCAGGAAAAGAGCCACCTGCATCATGAAAGACCTCACTCACCCAGCACACTCACTCTTTGCCCCACTCCCCTCAGGACGGAGGTTGAGGAGCATCAAGTGTAGAACCACTAGACTGAGGAACAGCTTCTACCCTGAGGCTGTTAGACTCATGAATAAATAAAAATAAAATAAAAAATAAACACTGCAAAATATCACATCATACTGATGCTGATCTGTTTTCTTGTTGCTGTATTCATCTGTGTTCATCTGTGACCATCTGCTCATACAAACTCATGTTCGTGCTGCTGTGTATTACTAGTTGATGTTTTTCTTAGTTAGTTCTAGATGTTATTACTGTTTTTCTCTTTCATTTGTTGTTGGATGTAACTGGGACCTCGTGTACATAATCTCGTTTTCATCTCATGTACCACATGCGGTGCAAATGACAATAAAGACTCTCTGAGGCCCTGTTTACACGGACACTGTGTGGGGGAAACGCAACTTTTGGGTATGTTAATTAGGTGAAAAGTTTTGCGTTGACATTGTCGAATTCTGTGGATACGACTCTCTCCCCCTCCACCCCCCGTCCTCATGATTTCACTGTAGTTACCATGCTGGGCCTTTAGATGGCGCTGTGATTTTTGGAACCTTCACTACTGCGCATGCGCTGCCTGAGGTAAACAGAGCAGCTGCCTCGTCTGTTTTCCTCTCTGGCTAAAATCAGCTAACTACAAGTTGTTGTCAACAAGTTAACAACAAGTTAAAGCTGGAATTTGGATAAGAGTCAACAGATTTGAGTCAGTGGGACCCGCTTCATCTAACAAGCTGCACTGAGCCTGTGGACCAGAACCGCTGAGTGGACTGTGGACCAGAACCGCTCAGTGGACTGTGGACCAGAACCGGACTTTACGCCGTGATAAACAGCTGACTTACAGCAGGTAAATCAACATTCTTAATATAATGTGTGCTTGTGTTTACTTTGATCACACAACAACTGAGTTTTTATTTATTTATTTATTTATTTCTGCCAGGTGGAGAAGCTGTCGTTGACAGGCAGACGGTTTGGCGGTTCTGATGGGTCCAGATGAACACACAGCAAGAGTCCAGTTCATTAACGTAGTTACAGTTCGGTTCACGTGTTTTAATAGTGTGTTCAGTTTAATTCTCAGTGTTTGTGTTTAAACTTTGGTGCTGAATAAATAAATAAATAAAAAATAAACCTGTGTCTTCATTTTCACAGCACGTTACGCACTGTTTAAAAAATGTAACGAGTCCAGATAGATACTGTAGTTCAGATAAATTTACATCTCCCACGCCAACATAAATACTGTTTATTATTGTTAAACTGTTATATTTTGCAACGTGACACGTGAAATGTCACTGTCCGCGCGTGCGGGCTGCGCGCATGTGGTTGATAACAAAAGCTCCACGGGAGATGTTTACATTATCAGCGGGGGGTCTACGAAAAACTTCCACCTTGAGAGCAGGGTCAGAAAAGTATCGGTGTCATCGAGGGGGGCCAGCAGCGTCGTGTAGGCGATAAGCAAAGTCGCAAAGAGAAAGTAGCGGTTACACTCAAAATACGCGCCGTGTAAACTGGCCCTGACTCTCTGACTCTGACTCTGATATATCATTTTAAGGGAAAAATATGTTGTGTCAAAATTTCATGACGTCAACAAATCCCAAAAAAGTTGGGACAAGTCCATTTTTACCACTGTGTGGCATCCCCCCTTCTTCTTACAACACTCAACAGACGTCTGGGGACAGAGGAGACCAGTTTCTCAAGTTTAGAAATAGGAATGCTCTCCCATTCATGTCTAATACAGGCCTCTAACTGTTCAATCGTCTTGGGCCTTCTTTGTCGCACCTTCCTCTTTATGATGCGCCAAATGTTCTCTATAGGTGAAAGATCTGGACTGCAGGCTGGACATTTCAGTACCGGATCCTTCTCCTACGTAGCCATGATGTTGTGATTGCTGCAGAATGTGGTCTGGCATTATCTTGTTGAAAAATGCAGGGTCTTCCCTGAAAGAGATGACGTCTAGATGGGAGCATATGTTGTTCTAGAACCTGAACATAGTTCTCTGCATTAATGGTGCCTTTCCAGACATGCAAGCTGCCCATGCCACAAGCGCTCATGCAACCCCATACCATCAGTGATGCAGGCTTCTGAACGGAGCGTTGATAACAACTTGGGCTATCCTTGTCCTCTCTGGTCCAGATGACATGGCGTCCCAGTGTTCCATAAAGAACTTCAAATCGTGACTCATCTGACCACAGAACAGTCTTCCATTTTGCCACACTCCATTTTAAATGACCCCTGGCCCAGTGCAAACGTCTGAGCTTGTGGAGCTTGCTTAGAAATGGCTTCCTCTTTGCACTGTAGAGTTTCAGCTGGCAACGGCGGATGGCACGGTGGATTGTGTTCACTGACAATGCTTTCTGGAAGTATTCCTGAGCCCATTCTGTTATTTCCTTGACAGTGGCATTCCTGTTTGAGGTGCAGTGACGTTTAAGGGCCCGGAGATCACGAGCATCCAGTAGAGTTTTATGGCCTTGACCCTTACGCACAGCGATTGTTCCAGATTCTCTGAATCTTTTGATGATGTTATGCACGGTTGATGATGATAACTTAAAAGTCTTTGCTATTTTACGCTGGGTAACACCATTCTGGTATTGCTGCACTATCTTTCTGTGCAACAATGGTGGAATTGGTGATCCTCTTACCATCTTGGCTTCTGAGAGACACTGACACTCTGAGAAGCTCTTTTTATACCCAATCATGTTGTCAATTGACCTAATTAGTGTTAATTGGTCTTCCAGCTGTTCGTTATATGTTCAATTTCCTTTTTCCAGCCACTTATTGCTACTTGTCCCAACTTTTTTGAGATTTGTTGACACTGTGAAATTTTGAATCAACATAGCGCTTCAGCATTAACACGGTGTTGCTATTATTCTTTTTAAAATCTTTAAAATAGGCTCAGCCACTACTACGAGTCAGAGAAATTGCAAATGGCGGATCAGTGTTTTGAAAAGTTTCTGAAAGATCCAGTGACTCCTCCCCCTGACCAATCAGTGGCCGGCAGTGCGCTGATGTCATAACTGGACCCAACAAGAACCAGACCTAGTACCCCAGCGAAGCAGGTCCCAAAAATTGGGCGGGTTCCAGTCCACCTCTACAGGCCCTGTGGACAAATGACGCAATCAGCCCGAACTAGTTGTGTAGGAGCCCGAAAGGGCTCGAACAGGCCCTGTGGATAAGGGGCATTAGAACCATGAAGCTGCAGCAGTTTCAAGTGTTTTTACAGCTTCCTGCTTCCTTAAACCACAGGTCAGAGCTCATTTAGCTGTGCTTTATGAAAAGAACAGAGAGAGGTAGCAACATTAAAAATCAGCAGCTTATCGTACCGCTAAAGACAGACAGTCTAAGCTGTGGAAAAAGACGGCTATAAGCGTTAGCCATCTTGTTAGCCGCTAAGGGCCGTGTCTTTAGCGCTATGATATCCTGCTGATTTATTAATGTTGCTACCTCTCTCTGCTCTTCTCATAAAGCACAGCATATTCTGACCCTCATCTGACAAACTCGATCTAAACTAGCTCCGAAAGAACATTGTTTTTTTTGTTTTGTTTTTTAAAGCTAAGTCTGGTCCTCTTTTGTTTTGTTTTTTGAATGTCCAGAGGACCTGACTTAGCTTTTTTTTAGATGTTTCTACCTGGATTATTGAGCATGCATCAGGGTATTGTTTTTTTTCCTCAGCAACTAAGCCGCTCTTCATATCTGAAGTGTTTACTTGTGTTAGACGTCTCCGCCCACCTCCTGCAGAAGCAGGAAGAAGGGGGTGGCTGAGGGGCTGGGTTTGTGTTCAGTGAGGGAGAAGGAGGGGGGCGAGTGGGAGAAAGGAGGATTTTCAAGTATACTATATACAGTATTTATATCGAGATAGCCTCAACTTATATTGCAAGAAAAATGTATCTAGATATCGCTCAGCCCTAGCTGCCACACAATCAAGTCAAAGTAAGAGATCCTTTATTGTCATTTGCATCACTGTACATGTAGTGGAATGAAATGTGTACGCAGGGTCCCAGTTACATCAAACAATATAAAAAATATGAACTAAAAAGAAACCTTAAATAAGGATCTGAGACATAAACCAAGATATACACTAAACGAACGTAAAACAGTATGCTAAAAGATCTAAGATGTATACCAGTCACTAGTAGTGCAAAACAATACACAAAAGGAAGAGAATAAAGATCAACACAATTAAAACACAATTTTTTTGTTTCAACTTTACTGCATTACGGATAATATTTCATCGGTTATAAAAACAAAAAACACGACCATTCATTTTCCTTTCTTCAGCCATCCAATTTTCAGCTTACCGGTACTTTTCCAATCTCAGAACAGATGGACAGTATCCCAGAAGGGTTTAGGAAAGGTGTGGTCTCAGTACCTGCCAAGCTGTGATCACCTCAAGCTGCAACTTTCAAACCATCTTTGAATTAATCAAATAATTAAAGTGAAGTATGATTTCTTACAGTAACAATAATCAGTTCTTTCCTTTGTCTGTGTGCAGAACTCCCACAGCATATCTGGAAGGAGGAAAATATTCTCAATGAGCAGCAGCTCTGTAACCAGGAGAGGAACACCAGTTTGGACCAAGAAGAACCAGAACCTCCACAGATGAACGAGGACGAAAAGGAAGCTAAACCTCCAAAAATAAAAGAGGACCATGAAGCATCAGAATCTTCACAGATGATGAAGTACCATGAGGATCCCAATTTTCCACACAATCGAGAGAAACAGGGGGCACCAGAACCTCCCAAGGAGGAACCAGAATTTCTAGAGATAAAAGAGGAGCCGGAGACTGAAACCTGTATGGTAACTCCTGATTTTAATGAAAGAAACCAGTGGGAACTGGAACCAAACTCCAGGGACCAGCTTCTTTCACAAAACTCTCCTGAAGTGGAGAACCAAGATGAGGAAAGCAGCAGGAATGTAGAGCCAGGATCCTGCAGAGAAGAAGAGCCAAAACAAAATAAGACAAATCTGCAAACAGGAGGTTATGGTAACAATGTGGACCGTCCAAATGTAAAGATAGACAAAAAAACACGTTTGTTTATGACTCGTGGAAAAAAATTCAGCGAGAAACATAATTTAAGAGTTCACATGAGAATTCAAACAGGTGAGAAGCCTTTTTCATGTGAGACCTGTGGAAAAAGTTACACTAAAAGACAAAATTTAAAATACCACATGACAACTCACACAGGTGAGAAGCCTTTCTCATGTCAGACCTGTGGAAAAAGTTTTATCATAAACTGTTCTTTAATTAGACACATGAGAACTCACACAGGTGAGAAGCCTTTCTCGTGTGAGACCTGTGGAAAAAGTTACAGTGATAGAAAATGTTTCAAAATCCACATGACAACTCACACAGAATAAAAGCCTTTTACTTTTACCCAGTGGTCAATTTGAGCCGGATCCTGCCGGAACAAGATCCGGAAACTCTCATTTTGACCCGCTCTGTTCCGGCAACTCTTTTATCGGATCCGCCAACTCCGCCCCTAAAAGTCCAAAGTCTTTTTATTATTTTATTTTATTATTTATTAAGAATACAGCGAGAGGAGACGTTGCTCTTAGCCAGGTGGCACAGAGCAGCATGCATGGCACTCCTTTGAGGAGGAGGAGAGGAGCCTATAGGCAGGGGGGAGTGAGGACGGAGGGACAGATATGGTCACATTTACGCACTGAGGTTCTGTGCAAAGACCTTCTCTCCTCCTCCTCTACAAATATTGTCCATACAGCTGCGCTCTGAAAAACACCCTCTCTCCCCTCCTTTCAAACCCCCGAAACAGAAACGATCATTTAATCAACAGAATAAATAAATGCCCTGCAACGGTGCACGTTACGCACAGCGTCTCCAGACAGCTCTACAGAACGCACACATCAGCAGGTGTCTGAACTCCTGCTACATTTCAAACATAATCAATAAAAACTTACTGTAAAAAATAAAAATACAAAGAAAGAAATGTTTGTTATTCACATTATACGTCACGTTTCAAAACAACGGCGCTAATTTGTCAAAAATAACAACAGCGCTCAAAATGTCAAAAAGACATTCCATTTACTTTAATAAAAATAGAGATGGATGGTTGGATGGATTGTCCGACAACCGAGAATTGAAGCCTCAGGTGCTTCAAACGGTGCCACGAGACTGGAGCAGGAACAACAAATTCAGTGGAGAAGAGTTCACCTCAGAACTGTGAAGTGAGGGGAGGGAGGAGGGGGGTTTAGGACACCTGACAGAATCAGAGCTGCTCACACACAACCAGCTGTTCTTCAAAGTCAAAGTCAACTTTATTGTCAAAACTGCAATATGTACAGGACATACACAGGATTGAAATTGCATTCCTCTCTGTCCCTCGGTGCAACAGTAAACATTTAAACACTAAAACACTAAAACATTTAATAAACATAAGCATAAAATGAAATAATAAAAGTGTAATACTGTCCTGAGTTTTTTGCATAGTAGTATAAAAGTGTAAAAAGTATATCTATAAAATAAAATGAAAGTTCTGGCATTGACATTTGTAATAGAGTGACAAAGCAGCATTTGAAGTTTATGTACACAGTATATGTATGAGGTAGTTGATATTGGTATAGAGGTACAGTGGCATATGTAATAAGGCTAGTAAAAAAATATATATATCAGCAGTAGTGTAGATATAAAAAGTAGTGTAAATGTAAACAGTAGTAATAAATGTAAACAGTAGTAATGAATGTAAACAGTAGTAATAAATGTAAACAGTGAATGTAAACAGTAGTATGACTATAGGCAGTAATGTAATACAAACATTAGTGCAAATATAAGAAGTAGTGCAAACTGAATGAGCACATGACTGTGAGTTGAGTGAATAACCCGTTTTGATGACACAGAGTCCAGTGTTAAAATCTTTGTGTTGTGTGGTAATGTGTGAAAGTTTTTTTGTGTTAAGGCAGTTCAAATGGGAGGGAGGGCAGAGCAGGTAGAGAGTTTAGCATCCTGACTGCCTGATGAACAGAGCTGTCATTTAGTCTGCTGGTTCGAGCCTGGAGACTCCTCAGTCTCCTCCCTGATGGCAGCAGTCTAAAGCGGCTGTGTAGTGGGTGTGTGGGATCACCTGCCATGCAGAGGGCTTTCCGAGTGAGGCGGTTGCTGTGTAAGTCCTGCAGTGAGGGGAAGGAGGTGCCGACGATCTTCTCAGCTGCTCTCACGATGCGCTGGAGGCTCTTGCGGCAGGATGCAGTACATGCACCAAACCACACAGTGATGCAGCTGGTCAGGACACTTTCTATGGCACCTCTGTAGAAGGTGCACATGATGGGGGTTGAAGCTCCAGCCCTTTTCAGCTTGCGGAGAAAGTAGAGACGCTGGTGAGCCTTCTTGGCCAGTGATGCAGTGTTCCTGCTCCAGGACAGGTCCTCTGAGACGTGCACTCCCAGGAACTTGGTGCTGTCTACTCTCTCCACTGTGGTGCTGTTGATGGTCAGAGGGGCATGTTGGGCATCCCTCTTCCTGAAGTCCACAACAATCTCCTTTGTCTTCTCCACGTTGAGAGTGAGATTGTTGTGTCCGCACCACAAGGCCAGGCGGCTCACCTCGTTCCTGTAGTCCGTCTCATCGTTGTTGCTGATGAGACCTACCACTGTTGTGTCGTCCGCAAACTTGATGAAGTGGTTGGAGCTGTATGATGGTGTGCAGTCGTGTGTTAGCAGGGTGAATAGAAGGGGGCTCAGCACACATCCTTGTGGGGCTCCTGTATTCCATGTGATGGTGCTAGATGTGTTATTCCCGATCTTCTCCAAAATAGTAATTTTATTAAATGTTTACAATTGTTGGTAAATAATGATGTATAACAACCCGTTAAAATACTCCAAAGTGCAGGAAATGGCATCTCTGTTATTCAAAATTTTCTGTGAGACGACCCACAAACCCCTCCCGGCCCCCAAGCCTGCCTGCTGTTCCGGCATAAATCAGTTTACAAATTAAGCTCTGCTTTTACTTATGGAAAAGTTAAATTGAAAACAAAAGTAAACACCACATGAAAATTCAGGTTAAACACCGTTCTCCTGTCAGTCCAGTGGAAAAAGATTTATTCATAAAATTTATTTTTATCAGACACGTGAGAAGGTGAAAACTTGTGAACCTTGTAACTTTCTCAGACTTGTCAGAAGTTCATAAAATTGTTGTCCTAAAACACCAGTGGGAAAGGTCAAAGTTCATGCTCAAAAATTCAGTTAAAAATCCAACAATGTTCAGTCAGGCCATCTGGATGATTTAATTTTTTGCTGAGACGTTTTGTCCTTAATCCAAAAGNGGTTGTCTCACAGACAAGTTGGAGTCAGAAGTTCATAAAATTGTAGTCCTAAAACACCAGTGGGAAAGATAAGGATACTTGTCCTTTGTTTAAAATGGCACTAAAGATGACAAGTTCTTCATTTTAAAAAATTGCACTTAGAGAAATGGTTAAATATGTTCCAGTTTAACCATGTCTTAGAGAAGTCTTTTTTCTTCTTCTTCAAAATGAAATTGCAAAGAAGCCTTTGTATTTTATTTTGTACAAAGCTTAATAAATTGTTAAGACAAAGAAGATCATGTTTTTGTGTCCTACAAATATTTTTGCAGTTTTTGCTGTACTGGTATATCTGTAAGAAATATTAACATCCATCCATCCATCCATCTTCTTCCGCTTATCCGGGGTCGGGTCGCGGGGGTAGCAGAAATATTAACAATAAGTCTATAATTAAACAGTATATAAATGAATGAAATTTTTTGACACTGGCAGGTTTAGTTACACTGTGTTTAGAGTTAAATACAATTAACAGTGAGTGTTACATAGATCTTACACTTATTAAGAAAAATTGTAGGAGATGATTTAGAACAACACTTGAAAAGTAGCAGTGTCATTTTTAAATAACTGTGAGTGTTATTTATCTGATAGTCAAAGTATATTAACAATTGTGAGTGTTAATCAAGTTTTACTCAATAACTAAATTTAACTCTAATCAGATTAAAATCAACTCTGAAAATGTAACACTGAGAGCAGTGTTACTTTTTTTTCTTCCATTTATAGATGGCCTCCCTTCTCACCTTATAGCCATCCTCTCACTCCAATATGTATTATTTTTTATTTTTTATTTTTTTTAAAGAGAGAAAGAAAAGAGAACGTAAGACAACAACAACAATTATCCACAAAAAGAGCACAAGGCAAACACACCCAACCTTTGTCCGCAATCCTGCAAAGCACATGAAAGAATACGGCAACGAAACATACATGCATAAAGACTAACAATATTCATGACCTAGCAGTAGATTTCTATTACTGCACTAAAACCATAGATATACGGTAGGATCTGATGTCGTATATCTCCGTATCCTTCACATATACTTATACTTGTATTTCCGGATATTCCCGGAAATGGACCGCAATGATCCTTAAAAAATCCCAAAATCCGGATACTTATCTTTGGCAGGCCCTTGACGAATAACAGCCACATTTATTTTGGATCTGCCGAAGATAAGTATCCAGATTTTGGGATTTTTTAAGGATCATTGCGGTCCATTTCCGGGAATATCCGAACACAGATCCTTCCGTATATCTATGGTTTTAGTGCAGTCCCTGCATCCATTTGTGTGTGGTTGTGAGCATGCATAAGTGAATAAGGTTCCTCCAATAGAACATTTAGTAGCAACTGTGAAGCATCAGAGATCCGCCCCCCAAAGCCCGAGGCAGACGAAGGAGCGATCAAAGCCCAAGACGCCAGGAAGGACCCCGAGCCCAGAGTCCCCAGGGCCACCCGAACAGGACGAGCCACTCGCCCACTCCCCAGATCCGACCAAGGGGAAGAACCGGACGAACCCCACCAGCGACCACACACAATGACCCCCCGGGGTCAACCGCGACAAATTCACAGGCCCCCGCCGGAGCCCGCCGCACCGACGTAGCCCCAGGGCCGGTAACCGAGGCCCGGGCACCGGGGACGCCCACCCCTCAGGCCCAGACCCAACAGGACCAGAGGACAAGAGCCCCACCAGGCAGCCATCAGGCTGAGCCGACAAACGCCCAAGCGCCCAACCCCAGATAGTGAGGGCCCCAAGCACGCCCGCAGGCAAAGGAATACCCACCAGGGGGACATGTGGCAGGAGCGCGACACTAAGTAGCCTCAGATGAGCAGTGTTACTTTAACACTGTACAGGGCAGGACCATATGTAACCTGGCTCAGTGTTAATGCTGCGTTCCAGTTGCCTCGGAGGTCGAAATTATGAACCCGGAATGACGTAATCTCCGAGTTGAATGCGTTCCAGTTAGCTTGTCGGCACGATGACAAAAACAAGATGGACGCCCGCTACAAAGCTGTTGTTGTTCTTGCTTTGTTGGATTATAAAAAGGTTTCCAGACTAGCAGCGAAGTTGAAAAGCAATTCTGAGGCTCTTGAAATGTTAACCAGGTATGTTGTTTTAACCAGTTGTTTTTTATTTATTTATAAATAAGCTTATTTTTGTTAAGTATGGTCTTGAGGCTCTTACATCTACTTTATAGTTTTAATTCGATCTCTTTTAGGATTATAGCAGCAGTACAGTTTTTCCCTGTAGAAAAGAAGGTCCTGATGTTCCTGTGGTACATGGCCAACCAGAACAGCTTCAGGGAGATGTCTGACAAATTTGATGTCTCGCAGTCCTCAGCGCACAGGATCATCATGGAAGTACTGAAGGCCATTTTGCACAATGGGACACACCTTCATCCCCTGGCCTAACAAATTGATGCTGTGGTGATGATTGTCATCATGGCAGCCTGCCTTCTGCATAACCTCTGCATTGGGGCTTCACCAGTGTGTCAGGATCACCCAAACGGCTGTCCAAGGCAGGATGAAAATGACTAAATTACTCGTTACTGTGATGTGTGGATGCTGTACTTGTATTAGCTTGTCATAACTTGTCAAAAAATGTTCTAGTGTTGTTATAGTGCTGTTTTGATTAAATGTGTTTATCTGACATGCCACTCTCTCGCTGTCATTTATATCTGTGTGGATAAACCACGCCAAAAACATAAGCTGGTATAGGTAAACACATTTTACAGCTTCAAAAACCAGCTGCAAAACTTAGTTTCCCACAACAATAACACCTGCTTAAAAGTCAGTGCTTAAATAAAGCATTTCTATGTAGTAATTTTAAAACTCTGCCCGATGAGAACATGAGAGCACTAGTTTCTCTGCAAGTACATCGGTTTCCAAAAATATTGATGAAAAACTGCAGTGCATCATGACAAATTGTCGTGTTTGAATACCAGAGGTGTTCCTCTTTTACACTGAATTTACTTTCATTCTAAGTAGTTTCTTTTCATTACCTGCTTTCCTTTATTCTACTGAAAAACCACACTTATTGTGAAGTAAGACAAGAATTTGTGCATTTGTTATTTCAAATTGTTTTTAATAACGTATGACAACAAGGCACAGGTACAATTTGAGGTCTGAGGTCTCAGTAAAATGAGCTACCAGCTAAAACTAAATCAAAATAACTAACTTCACAAAAATCTTACTTAGTAATGTTGGACACAAAGACACTTGGCCTCATGCACAAACCGTTCGTACGCACAGATTTGTGCTTAAACTGTGCTTACGAGTGATTTAGGAGCATATGTGGCATTCAACAATGTTCACGTATCCTACGATTTTTTTCAGATACGAACAAAATCTACGTGTGGTCCGGACCTGTCGTATATTTTACGAGCGGTCCGTCTGCTGTCATCCAGACAGCATTACTCCACAAATAACTTCATATTTCGTTATTTAGGAAATGTTTAGAGTTTAAAAAAGTAACGCACCACAATTGTTTTTGACAATAGGTTCTGTTTGAAGTCGAATTATAATTTTAAATGTAATAATGACTAACGGATTAAAGTATTTAAATGAAAATCAATTTGTTATCAATGCCGTTTTCTAACACTACAATATTAATATGAAGATCTCAAACTGAAATCAACTTAAACCATGAATTAATTTAAGTTTAATTTGCCGCGGTATCGCAGACTTCGGTAAGCCAGACTTTACACAGACTTCCTCCAGCTGCTGTCATAGCTCTGATGTGGCTCAGTCAGTAGAGCACTGCGTCGCAGTTCCGACGGTCATGGGATCGCCTCCCGTGGGAGGACAACGTTTTTTTTTTTTTTTAATTCATTCCAGATTTAAAAAACACAAGAAAACTATTTACAATACAACAAGAAATAAAGCATAAAGCCTTTTTAATTTGGAATGAATAAATAATCTAAAGTAAGAAGGAAAAAAAAAGAATCATACCTTGTGGGACTCGATCCCACGAGGTGTAGAAAAAAGGTTAGGAACAGCTAACAGTGCAATGCTTTAACCAGTAAGCCACCAGTACGCATGCATGTTTCGAGATCCACATTTATTATAAACAAACTTTCTTTGGTTTTAGCTGGTCATTTACTTCCATGAGTGACGCTGCTAATAAGGACAGATTTTCTTTTCTTGTCCTCAGAGACCACAGAACTTCATCCTCCGCACCGGTAGAGTTCTTCTTTTTTACTTTTCGCTGTCATTTTATGAACGTACACGTTCTGCCTCTGAGGCAGGAAACGTAGCCTTATATGGCGTTTTGAGGGGTGGGAATTATGTAAATAAGCTCACGCGTGCACGCGCAGCTGTTTAGAACAGGTGAGATTCATCAACTTTAAGCAGCCCGTTTACACGCTTTTCCTGTGGATAGAAGAGTTTGTTGGATCTGACGTGGCATGTTCGTACGAACACTTCGTACGAACAAAAGTAGGAGACATTTAGGATAAGAATACGAACTGTTTCGTGCATGAGGGCCACTGTTCCAGTAGCAGCTGGCAAAATGCACCGAATAGAAAATGACAGTTTTGTGCAAATTAAACAATGAAATGTTCCTGAACATTCATTTGTGCAACAAATAAAAATCAGTAATCTCTTGTTTCACATTTTATCTATCAGCCGGGTCATCAGTCTGCTCTCCTCTGTGCTCTGCAAATTGGACTCCTCTGAAATGCAGAAATCAGAAGTCATTTTAATACACATACAAGTTCATTGTTTACAGTAAGTACTACATGTAATGGTGTTCCTATTGCTGTCTTACCTGCTGCAGAGTTGTTGAGTTGCACTAACTGGACTTGTACAGTTCAATTTTCATCAATAAAATATGTCAAGGAGTCACCATTCCTCTGGAACAAGGAACCAGGGAAACGAGTTTGTCTGCTCGGGTCCAGGAACATGTTCATCTCCATGTCGACAAACTGCAAAGAAATATACACATGGTTAACAACAAATCACAGATGACAGTAACTCACAAAACTAACCCACAATAATAAGTATAAATAAGGTCGATTTTCACTCTCTCACACACACACACCCCCAACACAGACACACACAGCTGTGGATTGACAGGATGGTTTGGGTTTCAAGTTTTGCATTTTTTTTAAACAAAATAATTGATTCTGTTAAACTGGATTCCCACCCTGACAAGCCAAGATAAATCTTGATAGACCTTTTAAAAACAGTTTATGGTGCAAAACATTAGTTTACTAGCTAAAAACACATGTAAAGGTGAACAAAGAACAACAAGGTTGCAGGTCTCCGACGCAGCTACATCATCAACACGACAACAATCACGTTCTTTAGAAAACACAAACAGCTTAGAAACACCCTCTAATTATTAGGCAACATATCATATAATAATCACTGTAAAGTACGACATGTGTTACTGAGTTAATGATAAACAATAAACGCTGAACAGCTAAAACGAGTACTGTGCTAAACAACAACAATGCCGCCTCACAGCAGTTTTGCGAGCCGTTGTCGACGCACAGCGGCTGTTTAAACATATCATTATCGTTACTGTAAATAACTAGGCCTGAATGCGTTAATGTGAAGTTACGGCTGAGTAAACCACAAAGAACATCGAAAAAGAGATGCCATCACATGCCATCACCACAGATGCCATCTTTGCTTTGAGGATGTTGATAGAGAAGTACAGAGAGGGCCAGAAAGAACTCCATTGTGTGTTTGTGGATTTAGAAAAAGCTTATGACAGGGTACAAAGAGAAGAGGTGTGGTATTGCATGAGGAAATCTGGAGTGGCAGAAAAGTATGTTAGATTGGTACAGGACATGTATGAGGACAGCAGGACAGTGGTGAGATGTGCTGTGGAGTGACAGATAGCTTCAAGGTGGAGGTGGGATTGCATCAAGGATCGGCTCTGAGCCCCTTCTTGTTTGCTCTGGTGATGGACCGACTAACAGATGAGGTCAGGCAGGAATCCCCATGGACTATGATGTTTGCAGATGACATTGTGATCTGTGGTGAGAACAGGGAACAAGTGGAAGAGAACTTGGAGAGGTGGAGGTATGCTCTTGAAAGAAGAGGAATGAAAGTCAGCCGTAGTAAGACAGAGTACATGTGTGTGAATGAGAGGGAGGCCAGTGGAACAGTGAGGCTACAAGGAGCAGAGGTCACAAAGGTGCAGGACTTCAAGTACTTGGGGTCCACTGTCCAGGGAAATGGGGAATGTGGTAAAGAGGTGAAAAAGAGAGTCCAGGCAGGATGGAGTGGATGGAGAAAAGTTTCAGGAGTGATTTGTGACAAAAAGGTGTCAGCAAAGGTCAAAGGAAAAGTTTACAAGACAGTGGTGAGACCAGCTATGTTGTATGGTCTGGAGACAGTGGCATTGACAAAAAGACAGGAGAAAGAACTGGAAGTAGCAGAAATGAAGATGCTGAGGTTCTCCTTAGGAGTGACAAGGATGGATAAGATCAGGAATGAGATCATCAGAGGTACAGCACATGTTAAACAACTGGGAGATAAAGTTAGGGAGGCCAGACTGAGATGGTTTGGACATGTCCAGAGGAGGGACAGTGGGTATATTGGTAGAAGGATGTTAGAAATGCAGCTGCCAGGAAAAAGACAAAGAGGGAGACCAAAGAGGAGATATATGGATGCAGTTAGAGAGGACATGGAGGTAGTTGGAGTGAGGACAGAGGATGCAGAGGACAGAGTGAGGTGGAGGAGGATGACTCGCTGTGGCGACCCCTGAAAAGGGAAAAGCCGAAAGAAAAAGAAGAAGAAGAAGAAGAACATCGAAAAAGAGTAAAAAGTAACTCTTTCACTCACTGTTGATGCGAGGAGCAGCCATTTTAAAACGATGATCTCGGCGATCTCGGGTACGGTGCGGCGAGACCGAGTCCACGAGTTGTAATTACGACCTGAGGGGGCGTTCCAGTTGATTTTTACTGCTCGGAAGCTCGTAATTACGACCTCCGAGGACAACTGGAACGCAGCATAAAATTGACTCTTTTAGTGTTGTTCTGACACTGCTCATTTTACTGTGTACCACATTTTTAATTGCCTGCCACTTTTGATGATGTCATAAAAAGAAGACGAAGCAGGATAATACAAAGCATGTTTTTTCTCATTAACACTGCAACTTCGATTCAGTCGGTCTTTGAAAGCACTTTTGGTATGTATTCAATTTTGCAATGGATATTTTGTGAATTAAGTATAATTTAGCGACTGTAAGAAAGCAGTATTTCCTTTATAAAAACTGTTGTGGTGTTGCTAATATGTAGGTGTAGAATCAGAGTACTGCAGACGGAGCTCACTTCATAACACCATGCTTTATTTAACTTCTTCCAACTTCTCCTTCTCTCTTCCACACATCCTGTTCTCTCCCTACTCGGAGGTTCCCCCTCCTGTCAGTCTTATGCAATTGCAGGACACAACATTTCCCTTTTCCTGAAACAATTACTTACATGTAAATTTGTACAGTAACCTGACAGCAGAAAATCAAAGTAATCAAATTATTATTTCTGTAAGCCAACAGTAATATGAAAGTTTACCCTGTTAACCCTTTGCATTACAGTATGAACAGTAGTAAATTTACTTGTCTTACAGAACAGTATGAACAGGAATAGTTTACACTTTTTTTTCACTCTAACTTACAAAACCTGACAACCAGCTTGGTGCATTTCTATCTCTTTGACTTCTTCTTAATGTAACCCACATCTAGTCTATGACATTTATTTTGGCGGGTCCACTTCCTGTGTTGCCCCAACTCTCTAACTTTTTTAAGCCATGGGTCATAGTTCACTTCCTCTTTCTCCACTGTGGCTGTGGTGTGCTCCACTGGGCGTCTCCCAAACAAATTGCTGCACTCTTCAGATCAGCAAATTGCAACTCAAAATACATGGTGAGCTTGATATCTTATAGCAATATTGTTCATGTTTAAGACAACCATGTGATTGCTCATTGAAATGTTGTTTTACCAGAGTTACTGGTGGCTCTAATTCAAACTCTTGTGGGATTCTGCCATTAATCACCACCAGGCTGTGCATTGAGGTTAAGTACTCCTCACTCAGTTGAAGAGGTAAAACAATTGTTTTTTATATATTTATATAAAATGGAAGCTGAATTGTGGACACAGGTCTGGTATATGCACTCAGTTGTTGGTTGCATTACTTATGTTTTGTGTGTGTTTTAAGACTTTTTATATTGAAACTAAAATGACAATGAAGTTGGAATGCCTGTAAAATCAATTGAAAAGAATGTAGCTACACTTTTGTTTGAACTTAATATTGCGCAATATCTTACTTTTCTTTTTTTCTCGGCTTGATTATTTTAGAAGACTTGATGTTAAATAATCATTTTTTTGATAAATGATTATTGAAAGTGCACTTTAAATTGATTGACTGGAAATATGATCACTTTAAATTGATTGACTGGAAATATGATCACTTTAAATTGATTGACTGGAAATATGATTCTGAATTACATTATTTCTAGTTAACTATACTTAAACCATGGTTGATTGACAATTACTTACAGTAAATGTTGATTTTGAATGATTATATATATCAAGATGTTTATTTTCTTTATATATCTGTACATGCTATATGACAGTTGGTTATTTTAATTGGAATGAAATTCTTAATGTGTATTTCTGACCTATAGGTCGGGTTTTTTTCTTTGGACCAGAATCTCCAACATGGATTTACAGATGGCGAGCTAGAACTATGGACTTGATAATGGACTTTGAAATGAGTACATGTATTTGGTGACTCAACTATTGTGACTCTTGTTGTTTTTGTCTTATTTTGGGTTTTTGTTTTTGTCTTATTTTGTGCACAATCACTTTAATATATATATACACCAAAACTGAAACCACGGCCTCCTGTTTTCATTCACACCTCAGGCTCTTTTAAAGGACACTCTTCTGATGCTGCTTTTGTAGCCGCAGTCAACTGCCTGGCCTTTAGGCGTTACAAATTTTGGCGAGCTAGCCAGGAGCCTGATACTGTGAATGTTTTGGTGAATGTATTGTGTGGTTGTTTGCATTGAAACATGGATTTCTTTAACAAAGTTGGTATCAATGTTGCTCATTCTGTTATCATAGGTGGAGTAACAAACACTCCAGCAGATGATGAAATTATCAACCATTTACGCAGTTATGGTGAAATTAAAAAGTTTTTTCCTGTTACTGAACGTGAGAGTCCATTTTACAAAAACCTGGCCGTTGAGTTTATAAATGCTGCAGCTTTGGAACAGCTAAAACCGCTTTTACCATATACTTACTTATCTCGGGCTGCAGAGGATATTAAATTTGTTGTTAAATTACTTTTGAGTGAGTGCGCAGTCACAGCCACAGTGGGGACTACCTCACCCCCTGATTACCTTTCTGAATTAAGACACATCTCCCAGCAAAGTGGACAATCATTTGATGATGTTTTGAGAGGAGTGTTTGAGCAAATATGTGCACATTTTGGAATGGCAGCCACTGGAGGGCAGTCTGAAGAGGATGGTGAAGGGAGGGACACAGTTGAGATATTTGCCACTGACAGAGTGTCCAGTCTAACTCAGCCATCTGCTCTTCCCACACAGCAATCAGTTCAGTCTCCCACCGACCAGCAAGGACCTCAAACCCAGCCCAATCTTGCTACAAATGTGGGACCAAGAATTCCTCTCCCAGGTAATGATCTGAACCCTCCTGAGATACAAAGGGTTGTAGTTGAACACATTGTGCGCAGAGATGATGTGAACCTTCAACCCCCGTCTTCATTTAGATTACGTACTTTCTCAGGAAAACTTCCAAAACCACAGAATGAGGCTGATTATGAATCCTGGAGGTCCCAAATAGAACTTTTAAATGCAGATCCAAGTCTTGCACCCTTACATGTTACGAGGCGCATTTTGGAAGGTTTACTCCCACCTGCTGCTGACCTAGTGAAAGGGTTGGGACCAAATGCCCTGCCTGCAACATTTTTGCAGGTACTTGATTCTGCATATGCCACTGTTGAGGACGGAGAAGAGCTGTTCGCTAAATTTTTAAACACTCTTCAGGACCAAGGGGAACCTCCATCTTCATATCTGCAGAGACTCCAGCTGGCTCTCACTACAGTGGTGAGGCGTGGTGGGATTCCAACAGTTGAAATGGACAAATATTTGCTAAAACAATTTTGTAGAGGTTGCTGGGATAACAGCATGATTAACAAGCTTCAACTAGAAAAGAAAAAAGACCAACCACCTCCCTTTTCAGAGCTTTTATTTACACTCCGAACAGAAGAAGACAAACAATTGGCAAAAGAGATGTTGATGAAAAAGCATATTCCTGCATTCAAGCACCGTGCTAACTTGCAAACTCACACTACTAGTGAATGTTCATGTGGCCACTCTTCAGACTCTGGTGCTATTGAAGATTTGAGGAAGCAAATGCTGAAGCTGCAGAGTCAGATGTCAGCACTGTTATCCAAAGACTCCAAATCTGCTAAGCCAGAAATCCAGCTGAAAAATAAGAAACCAAACCCCGGTCAAACAAGTAATAGGCCAAAACCCTGGTTCTGTTTCAAGTGTGGAGAGGATGGCCATATTGCTCCCAACTGTTCCAATCAATCCCACCCCAGCCTGGTTGAAGAAAAACGCCGCCAGCTTAAACACAA
>JBBPBX010050140.1:0-16634 GCA_038048925.1 Garcialebias charrua | reverse complement strand
TATATATATATATATAATGTATACTGTCCCATTCATGCACACATTCATACACTGGTAGCGGCAGACTGCCATGCAAGGTGCTTTCCAGTCCTACCGGTGCATGTAGATGAGGATGAGGATATGAATTTAGATGATTGGATTCCAGCATCTAACAAAAAGGAGCTCAAGATAAATAAAACACTACCTAGCAAGAGTAGAAAAAGGGACTGGGGAGAAATAAGTTCAGATGAGGGAGAGAGGGGTGCTCGCAAAAAGATTGGGAGGGACGAGATCAAAGTGATATGGAAATTTAGAAAGGATGATGAACATATTATCATTAGTCCATTAGCAATATCCAGAGAACTGAAGAAAAAGATAGGTGATGTGGAAATGGCCAATACTTTGAGGGATGGTAATCTACTGATAATATGTAAAACAGATGAACAAAAAAATCAAGCAATGCAAATTGACAATGTGTTTAAGAAAGTTGTGTTTGACAGAAAGATTCTTGGAAAAAATAGGATTTCACAAGGGGTGATAACTGGGATTCCAATAGGTGAAGATTTGGAAAAGCTAAAACGAAGCAATAGTGGAGCAGAAATAAATACAATAAAACGACTGATGAGAAAAAAAGACGGTCAAAGAATAGAAAGGATGTCAGTGCTTCTAGAGTTTAAGGGATTGGAACTACCAGATAAGGTCAAGATTGGCTATTTGAGTTTCCCGGTTAGGGCCTATATTCCCCCACCACTGCGTTGCTTCAAATGTCAAAGATACGGGCACATTGCTGCAGTTTGTAAAGGAAAACAGAGGTGTCCCAAATGTGGTGGTGATCACAAGTTTGTAGAATGTGAAGATGATGTGCAGGAAAAGTGTTGCAACTGTGGCGGTCAACACAAAGTGACATCTAGGGAATGTGAAGTCAGGATAAGGGCGGTGGAAATTCAACAAATTAAAACAGTTACTAATGTAAGCTATGCAGAGGCAGTAAAGACAGTGCAAAGAAAGAATGAAGATTTGAGAACTCCCCATAAACCTTCATCTGAGATGAGTCGAAGAGAAGGAAATGATTCAATATTCATAGTGGACAATCGGATTTTGTTCATTGCTTATGTGATCAATTGCACTGATTAGGCAAACTTAAAACAGAAAAAATAAAAATAATTGTAAGAGGAGCAGAGAAATTCTTGGGACTGAAAGATCTTTCATGGGAAAAAGTTACTAAAAAACTGGAGGCAGATGGGAAGTCAGGTGAACCAAATGATAGGACAAACTGATTATTTTACAATGGAATGCAAGAAGTCTTATAGCAAATGGACCAGGAATTCAAAGGATTTGTTAAAGAGCTTAAAGAGAAACCAGATATTATTTGTGTTCAGGAAACATGGCTGAAACCCACACTGGATTTTGTTATAAAGGGTTATGTTAGCTTACAGAGAGACAGGGGAGAGGGAAATGGAGGGGGATGTATAACATTTATTAAAGAATGAATACAATACAGATTAATACAGACAGGTATTGACTTGGAATATATAGTAGCTGAAATATGGACTGAAGATGGGAAAACAAAGATAGTAAATTTTTACAATCCAAGCAAAAAAATTTCTGTGGAAACATTAGACATGATTAATTCAGACTTAGATGAAAAGGTTATTTGTTGCGGGGATTTTAATGTACATAATACACTATGGGATACTTATGATGATGAAAATGGAAGAGTGATTGAAGAGATTATGGAGAATAAAAATTTAGAATGTCTTAATGATGGACATTTAACAAGAATCAATATTAGAAATGGTTCAGAATCAGCTATTGATCTCACCATAGTTTCTGACACATTAGCAGAAAAATGGCTGGTTGTTTGCAGACACATCAGTATAAGTGATCATTACCCAATAGTCACAACAATAAACTTTACATTGAGAAAGAGTCAGAGTCAGATAATCTTTATTGTCATTTGCACCACATGTGGTACATGTGATGGAACGAGATGATGTACACAGATGTGTATATAATCATGTTATCACCCATATGATGGGATATTTTGCAGTGATTACTGTATTTTGGTTATTAATTCATGAGTCTAACAGCCTCAGGGTAGAAGCTGTTCCTCAGTCTAGTGGTTCTACAATTAATGCCCCTCAGCCTCCTTCCTGAGGGGAGTGGGGCAAAAAGTGTCTGTGCTGGGTGAGTGGGGTCTTTCATGATGCAGGTGGCCCTCTTCCTGCATCTGGAGGTGTAAATGTCTGTGATGGTGGGGAGACTGACTCCAACATCTTCTGTGCAGCCTTCACCACTCTCTGCAGAGCTTTCCTCTCTTCAACTGTGCAGCCTCCATGCCACACGTTGATGCTGGAGCACAGGATGCTCTCCACTGCACACCTGTAGAAGGAGGTGAGGACTGGGCTGCTCAGACCAGCTCGTCTCAGCCGTCTGAGGAAGTAGAGTCTCTGATGACCTTTCTTGATCAGGCTGGTGGTGTTGTTGCTCCAGCTGAGGTTATCATTCAAGTGTACACCCAAGTATTTGTAGCTGGAGACCACTTATGCCCCTTTTCCACCGGTCGGCTCGGGTCGGATGTTACGTCATATGTGCGTCGCAGAGACCCCCTTTCATCCTTTCCCACCGGCTATTCCGAGCGGAGCCGCGCGAGATTTCCTGAGATTATCGGGCTGCTTTCAGAGGTGTACTGAAGCGAGCTCACCCGCTCCGGAAGGAGGGAGGAGGAGACGAGAGCTGTTTTTACGGAAGCGAGGGAAGCTACCACGGCAGGACTTTTACATGAATAACACGGTAAAAACAATTGTTATTTTTTAAATTTATAGCAAAGATGGGTCTTCAGCTGAACGTGTCCTTAATAAAATCACGTACTGCTCAAAACTGCACGATTTTAAAAAGTAGTTTCGCCACGAGTAACACGCGGCGCGCGGGCGGCTTTATGTCTTTAAATGTAGCTCAATGAACAGATATAAAATATATTTCATAGCTGACTTTAATAGTACGAGGGCTCCTGAGCTTAACCACGCTTTAATATTGTCACGTATGGTCAAATGTGCTGCATTTAAAGTAGTTTCGCTTTGACTTTTTCCAAAACCTGTGTTTGCACAACGAAAATAAATTATAAAAATTCGAATTTTATTTCAAATAACTCCAACAGGATACATTTCGTGTATGAATATGTTGTGATCACACTAGATTTTTTTGAAAAATATCAGCTTTGTGGTTTTTGATAGAATTGATAATATGTGATACAAAGTAGAAAATAATGGACGTAGGTTGACACATTTATGTCTATAAAACATTGAATTTTATTTCAAATAACTCCAACAGGATACATTTCGTGTATGAATATGTTGTGATCACACTAGATTTTTTTGAAAAATATCAGCTATGTGGTTTTTGATAGAATTGATAATTTGTGATACAAAGTCTTTATTGTGTTCTTCTTCTAGTGGTGGCTAGTACTGTAGTAAATAGCTTGAGGAACACTACTGCCACCATGTGGTAAGACGAGTAGGATTCTGGACCCCGCCCACAGAAGGGGTACAAAAAAGCTGTGGAAACAGAACATAGATGTGACCCGACCCGAACTGAGCCGACCTGAGCCGATCCAACCCGAGCCGAGCCGAGCGGTGGAAAAGAGGCATTACACTGCAGATCCTCTTATGTTCAGTGGGGTGTGGGTGTGTCTGTTCCTTCTTAAGTCTACAATCATCTCCTTTGTCTTCTTCCCATTGATGTGAAGGTTATTGTCCTTGCACCAGCTCTTCTGGTGTTCCACCTCCTGTCTGTAGCTGGACTCATCATTGCTTGTGATGCATCTCACCACCGCTGTATCATCTGCAAACTTTACAATGTGACAGCCTGGATGTGTAGCTGCACAATCATATGTAAGCAGAGTGAACAGGAGAGGGCTCAACACACATCCTTGAGGAGAGCCAGTGCTGAGGGTTATGGTTGAATGGTATGAAACTTTGAAAGAGTAGGAATACAAATATGTTTATTTAATAAAGCTAAATGGGATATGTTTAAAACAAAAAATGAGTAAAATTTATATTACTCAAAAATATTGATGATTTAAATAGTTGCATTTGTGAAGCAATCCTAGAGGCAGACAAAACAAACTATTCCAAGATTGTGTGGTAGAAATAGGAAAAAGATTATGCCACGGTGGACACAACAATGTGACAAAGTCATTAAATCTTGAAATAAAGCTTTCAAATACCTAAAAAGAAATCACAACTTCCAAAATTTAATTGAATATAAAAAAACTGTGGGCTGAAGTACGGCGGACATTTAAAAGTGCAAAGAAAGAGTTTTGGACATCCTTTTGTAATTCGGTTGGAAGAGAAACTGATATTAGTCAAGTTTGGGGAATGATTAGAACGATGAATGGGATTAAAAAACAATATGGATTACCAGTTTTACATGAAAATGAGAGGACAGCAATTTCAGACCAGGAAAAAGCAGAAATGTTAGGAACAAACTTTAGCAAGATTCATAGTTCAGTTCCTAAAGAAAGGCAGCGAAGGAGAGAAATTACTTTAGTTGAAAATGAACACTTATTAACCCAACATGATGAAACTTCAGATTTACTAAATGTAGCATTTTCAAAATCAGAACTGAATCGAGCAATAAATACATTGAAATAATCCGCTCCAGGCAAGGGTCTGATCCGTTATACGATGATATATCATCTTAGTGATTCATCCAAAAACCTACTGCTTGAGCTCTATAACAAAATATGGGAGAAAGGGGAAATATCACAAAGTTGGAAAGAAGCCATAATAATTCCAATATGCAAACCAGGGAAATATTGTACTAACCGAGGTCATTACAGACCTATTTCATTAACATCCAACATCTGTAAAATCATGGAGAAAATGATAAATAATAGATTGACATATCATATAGAAATGAAAGGTTACTTAGCTGGATACCAAAGTGGTTTTAGGAAAGGAAGGATACAATGGATCCATCTTTGTGTTTAGAACATGAAATAAGGAGAGTTCAAGTAAATAAAGAAAGTGTTGCAGCGGTCTTTTTTGACATTGGAAAGGCATATGATATGATGTAGAAAGAGGGGTTGTTAATTAAACTTTGTAAATTGGGTATTTTGGGTCGTATGTTTAAATGGATCAAGGACTTTTTGTTGGGCATAACTATCCAAGTTAAAGTATGAAAAAGCTATTCTCAAAAATATTTTGTTGAAAATGGGACACCTCAAGGAAGTATAGTGAGTCCTCTACTATTTTCTATAATGATCAATGATATGGCTTATGAAATTGGAAATGAGATGGGAGTTTCTCTTTTTGCGGACGATAGAGCAATTTGGAAAAGAGGAAAGAACGATGAATTTATAGATAAAAAACTGCAGGAGGCTATTACAAAAGTAGAAGAATGGTCATATAAATGGGGAGTAAAATTTTCAACTGATAAAACAAAAGTAATGTTTTTCACAAGAAAAAGAAATGAATGCAGATTAAAACTCAAACTCTATAACCTATTAAGTTTTTGGGAATGTGGTTAGATGGAAAACTAACATGGAAGATACACATTCAAAGAATTCTAGATAAATGTAAGAAAGTTCTAAATATAATGAGATGCTTAACAGGAAGTGGATAAGGTGCAGACAGAATTGCGTTAAAATATTTATACTAGATTGATAAGGTCAATATTAGATTATGGATGTGTGGTATTTGGATCAGCAGCAGATACGGTTCTTAAAAACCTTGATCGCATACAATATCAAGCATTAAGAATTTGTATAGGAGCTGTTAAAACAACTTCAGTGGCAGCTTTACAGGTAGAAATGGGGGAAATGCTATTAGAGTTAAGAAGATCCCAGTTATCAGTAACCTACTGGGCAAGTTTGCAGGTCCATAATCCATTTCATCCAACACATAACACACTAAAACCCTGCTGTGAGAAGGAGAGGAAAAAAATAAAAAGCTTTGGATGGTCAATAGAACAGAAAGCTGCAGAACTAGGAGTGGCTCAACTTGTTATTAGCCCAACTGTCCGCTTACCTGTAATACATCCATGGATTCTCTCTGAAGTTAAAACTGACTTTTCAATAGTTGAAAAGAAGAAAGATAAGAAATCCAATATACAGAGTTATATTAATAGCTATTATATTTACGTTCAGGTCTACACAGATGCATCCAAGGATTCACACGACAAGACAGGAATAGCATTTGTTATTCCAGAATGTTGTATTTCAACGAATAAAAATTAATGATAGACTATCGGTGTATACAGGGGAACTGCTTGCAATACTTTTAGCAGTACAATGGATAGAGGATAGACCACTGAAAACAATAATATGTTCAGATTCAAGCTCATCATTGCAAAGTTTAAATAACAATAAATCAGAGAGTAGACCAGATATTCTTCTAGAAATTCATCAGACACTATACAGAATACAAAATATGGGACTCATAGTAGAACTTTTGTGGATACCGGCTCATATTGGAGTAAATGGAAATGAGATGGCAGATAAAGCAGCAAAAGAAGCCACAAAACATTAATATTGATATGGAAATTAATTTCAGTAGATTAGAAACTAAAAACATCAAACAAAAATGGAAGGAAAAATGGCAGAAACAATGGGAGGAGGAACGAAAAGGAATATGGTTTTATAAGATACAAAGGAAAGTAGGAGAAATGAGAAGTGGGAGGAAAAACAGGAGAGAAGATATAATAATATCAAGACTCAGAACTGGACACACTGGTTGAACAGCACACTGTTTAAAATGGGGGAAAATAATACAGGAAATTGTGGTTTCTGTGGCCAGGAAGAAACAGTAGAACACGTTATGCTACACTGTAATACATATGATAAGGAAAGAAATATTCTGACCCAAAATCTTGAAAAGATTCAAACAAGATACAAATTATCAGAAGTGTTAAGGGAAGAGAAATGTTATCCATTGATATTGCAGTTTCTTCGAAATCCTGGTTTATTTGGAAGGATTACATTAACGATTAAAGAATGTTCTAGTTTAATTTTTTTTTTCATCCCCCCACCACCAATATTATTAGTCTATATAGTATAATCCTGATCCACGCTCCTTACCAGTTGGTTGGTAACGTACCATTACGTTGTTTGCCAACCACCAAAAAACACCACAAGAAGATTTTGATTTTTCACAAAACTTTATTTACACAATAATAAAATTAACACAACAGTGTTAAAATATGATCAGGACATCAGCAAGCTTAAAATAAAATAAAATATTTACATGAGGAGCTTGTTGTATTGTATTTCTCCCTGATCAGAAATGGTGCATAAAACCTTTTTAAATCGCCACAGTTTTACAAAACTCTCCAAGTGTCCGGTGTCTCTGTGGAAGCAAAACTCCAGCGCCAGTCTGGCCTTGATGTTGCACTTCCACAGAGCCACGGCATCAAGTTGAGGTCCAGCCTGCAGTCTGTCCCTGCGAGACAAATAAACAGCCATTTTTGCTTCGGCTACCAGAAAGTTTAAAGTTTGGGATTTAAACTTTGTGGCTTTGCTGTAACGTACTCCATTAATAAAAACAGATTTGGTGAAAACTGTGTCAAAGAGGCTAAAAATCTTTGTCATTCGATTAAACAGATCAATCAGTCGAGCACAATCTGTAAAAACGTGAAAAACACTCAGACAGACTGCAAAAAGGACACTAATTTAAAACCTCAGGAATGATGACAGATAAAAATGAGTTTGTTGCAATGGCGCCGTGAAGGATCCTCCATTGAAGATCGCCAGTCCGTTTCTTTGTTGGAGGTTTGTAAAGAGTCCTCCACTGGGGCCTCTGATTTCCAAGTTTGTTGTCCCACACGCTGACAGCTCTGTTTTGCAGAGTTCTCTTGTTCAGGATCTTAACATAAGTCTTGTAAAGTACTTTTTGACCAGTTCTGCACAAGTTCATCTTTGGGTCTATATTGTTTAGCAGAGGACCACTGTCTTTTGCAAAGTTAGGATCCAGGTTAATGTCTGGGAAAGGGTCCATTGGGTCAGGTGGGCGATTCCCTGTGAACCACTGTTGTAGCAGACACTTCTCTCCAGCTGTCATCTTCTCCTTCACCAAGTTCAGGAAGCGCTGCACCAGTCTGACTGACCGGAAACCAAGTAACGAAGCCACCTCTCCGACGTTGGAGAAAACTGGTCCGGCTGTCTCCACCAAGCGCCTCAGGGTCACCATCCCAGAATCGCACAGTGCCTTTGACAGTCCTAGCACTGTGCTATCACAAACGTCCATTCTCGCTTCACATACTAGTGGTTCCTCTAAGAGCCAATGCAGAGAATTATACATTTTTGATCTGTTTGGTTACAACCATCTGGCGCATCGTATGGTTGTGGAAAAATGTCAGTCTGTTTGAGAAGGGTCAAATCATTGGCATGCATCAAGCAGAGAAAACATCTGTAGTGGACCTACCCAGGGTCAAACTAAGGTTTTTGAACTGTCCAGTGATGACCTTTACTGACCTCTCAGTAAAGCAAGACATTTACCACAAAATCATTCCATTAGTTGTAATCTGAGAATATAGTCATCAAAAGAGACTATTTCTATCTTTGATTTTATTCTAATGTGATCAAAAGAATAACTTTTGTCATTTTCATGATATATGTTATATGCTGTTATTCTTTAAATGTGAAACATCAATGTGTCATTTCTGCAAGTGAAAAGGTGTCAAAGTTCAGCTAATATGTCAAACTGTGCTTTTCAGATTTGTTTTAGAAGTGTTAAGACGCTAATCCAAGTGTTTTTCCTCTTGGAGTCTATGAGTCTGTCTTTTCCTAAACATTTCTCTCTGCTGCTAGTTGTGGCCTTGTACTCTGATAACAATAAGTGAACTCCCCGACCGGTCCTGTTGGACCAATGGGGAAAAAACAAGTCGCTCTCCTCTCAGAGCCGGTACTAAGTTCTAAGCTGTTGCTGAACGCTTCAGAGTTTGGAAGGAACGAGAAGGTTCCAGAGTTTGCTGGGAGCTTCAAAGACATGAAGACGTCCCAAAGAGCTGAATGAATGCCTGTCACCCGCCAAGGACAGTCATTCAGCTAAGGATTGTATAACATGCCGTTATGAATCCACTTCGAACGAGCGTAAGCTCAAGACTTTGTTTATTCCTTCATGGAATAAGTTTATCTTGAAGTCAGAGGCCTGAAGCTGACACATTTTCTGATGGTCGATGCGGAAACCAGGAGACGTTGGAAACGTAAACGAATAACCTGCTCAGAGGTGCTGGTTCCCACACGGACCCGTACATCTGAAAAGCTACAAGGTCTTCTCTCTTACCGGGCTGTCGTCAAAAGGTAAAGAGCTGTTTACAAACGTACCTGGATTTTAGCAGAAGTCGGATGAGAAGTGTCACTTTGGTCTCATGCTCACAATAATTTCCTTTAAACCATCTCTCCTCCTATTCTTTTCCCTCTCAATCTAAGCTGGAAACTAATTAAGTTAAAGAGCCCTCAGACTAAATATGTTTAACATCTAGTATTTATGTCTGTTGTTATAATTCAAGTGTGCTGACGTAGTAAATTGAAAGAAAGTGAAATCATATCAATCAAGTGTAATGGTGTTAATTTAGTGATTTATTTTAAATAAATGGTAGTGTCGCCTGGCATACCAACTAAGTTAACGTGTCCATTGTCACTCTATAGCTCTGTTTATTTATCCATCATAAAGATCACAGAAATATTGGGTAAACTGAAAAAGAAAAGAATCCGTGAAATTACTATTCAATCTGAATAAGTAAATTAATTAAGGTAAAGAGGTCAGTATTAATACTGACCTCCTGTTAAAATCCTTTAGTTACATCTGGGTGGCACTATATGTGTTTAAAGACACAATATATGGTCTCCCTCATGTTTCCTTCATCTGGTGGCCGTACGTGTTTTCTGAAAGTTTATTGATATATCTGTGGTCTCTCATGAACTGTAATGTCATGTTTGCATATTAGGATCCAAGTTTTAAACTCTAAGGATAATAATTTTGGCTGGAAGTGTCAAGACAGGCAGATTCTGCATGTTTTTATCATTTGAAGCTGTGAGATTATTATCGTTTCAACTCTGTTACACGCTGTTGGAAGCATTCAGGTGAAGTTTTGTCAGCCGTGGTCTGTGGGGGTTCTGGTTCCGATCCAGTTCACGCACGGACTCCTGTACAACGCTTTGTTGAAATGACCGCCGAGTCATAGAACCTGAAAGCTAATTTAACATCTACAAGATTGCTGTTGTGGTATTTTACATTTTAGAGCAGGTCAAAGAAGCATATTACTGTTAGAACGTTGTCGAATGGGTTCAGACCCGAGTTTTCTGCTCCACTAAAAGTGGACCAGAACCGACCTTGACGCGCTCCGAGAGAGTCCGTGTTTGTTCAACAGCTGCAGTGCTGTGTTACTGAGCGTAACTAAGTTGGCCTGTCTAGGTGTGTTCGCCGCATGTTTCAGAATTTTGGGAAGTTAATTTGTAGCGTTTGAGTTGTTTTAAGAGTCTATAAAGTTGTGGTCTGCTGTGCGAGCTAACGTTAGAAAGACGTGTCGTGCTTGTCTGTTTATGAGCTGTGATTGGATGAAACGAGAGCTGTGAGCTGTCAATCACTCGTAGCGAGCGCTGATTCGCTGTAGTGGGAACGCACGCCGTTGCGACCAACCCACTTTGTCGTCATTTCCGGTACTTCATTGGTCGAAGGTAAGAAAACTACATTCACCATGAAGGCATGGGTAAAGCACTGCAAACGCTGTGATTGATTTGTTGACGTCACGTATCTTGTAGCGAGCTCCGCCTCGCTCACGTACGAAGCTGGTGACGCGCTACGCACGCTGCGTTGGCCCGCCCATTCTTGTCGTCATTTCCTGGTGCACTTTGGGTGACAAGCAGACGCAGTTCACACACGCACGGTGAAAAGAGGTTTCACTAGAAGCTTAAAAACTCATCTAAAGCCATCTAAACTGTCTAACAACATAGATTTGTCTCTGACAAGAACGTGGTTCGAGCGTTTATCACTGACACACTAGAAACTAATTCTGAAAAGGTTGTTTTTAGTTTAAATACTGAATGAAATAAATCAGTCTCCACGTGATAAAATTAAGACTCGAAGCTGCCCCCTGTTGGTTAAAAGACGTTGACAGATGAGTTTTCTCAAAAACATCATAAAAAAGTCAGCATTTTTATGGTGAAATTACCAGCTTAAAAATTGTTCTGTACACTAACAGAAAATCCTGTTTATTTTAAATAAAAAATTTAGAACAACAGAGGTACAGACAAACATTTTTGCTTATTTTACAAATAAAAGAATTTAAAATAACAAACAAAAAGTACACTTCTCGCTCCAAATACATTCTCTTGAAAAAAGAATTAAACAAATCTGCTAAATTTTGATTCAAACTAAATCAAAACATAACGATGGCAGACGAAGAAGAAGTAGATATGGAGCTGGTTACAGACTCAGGTGCAGACCCAGAGGTGAATCCTCCTGAATCAGATCATGAACCAGACCCTGAATCAAATCCTGAATCGGACAAAGAGTCAGATGCAGAATCAGGTCCAGAGCCAGTGGACCCTGATCCTCAAGGCCCGGATCAAAAGGCTGAAGTTGATGGGCCAGACTGGATTGATAAGGTTTTAGGACAGCTTGCAGGAATATTTACAGATTATGGTAAAACGATGCCTGAAATGAATCCACCAACGTTATGCTCTGAACTGACAAAAGTGGCAAGCGGTGGCTCGAAAAAGGAAGCAAAAAAGGTCAGTATGGAGCGCTTAGCAAAGCTGGCCCTGTTACTAAAGGCAAGGTTGGACCAGGAAGTCAGGGAAAATTCAGCTCTAGAGCATGATTTGAAGCGTGAACAAAGCAAACGTAAGGCGGAAAGATCAACATTAAATGTTGATTTACAACTAGCTCGAGCTGAAGCTGACAAACTGCAGGTGGAGGTTCAGTCACTAAAACAGTCTCAGGCGAACGATAAGACTCAACTGGTTTGCGATCTTAAACAGGCTGAGATTGAACGTTTAACTAAAAGTTTACAGGAGACAGGGGAGATACGGAATGACCTCATGAAATGCCAAGACCATACTTTAAAGTTATACGAGGCGACCAAACAGCAAATTCTCAGGATTAATGCTCAACATGATGCGGCCGTTCTTGAAAAAGAAGAACTCCACAGTCGGTGTTGTGACTTACAACGCGAGTCTATAGACAACCGAGCGGCATTAAAAGAATGCAGGGAGAAGCTGGCCTCAACTGAATACAAATTAAACCAAGAAAAGAAAAAACGTCTGGCATTAATTAAGGGTCAGTCTCTAGATGAGCCCAGACCTCCAACACCACCGCCTAGAACACCAACACCACCGCCTAGAACACCAACACCGCCGCGCCGTCCCTTAGGGCCTCTAAAACCGACAATCCCACCGGATGCACCGGTAAGTGGATCTGATAAAAACCCACAAATACCTCTATCAATGGCTGAACTACGGAATATGGCGAAAAGCATTCAAACCTTCGCTCCTGGCCCGATGGGCTCACATGAAACCAAGATCTATCTCGATGACCTTGATTTCCAGCTTCAACGCTTCCCAGAAGCTACAGCTGATGATAGAATCTGTCTGTTAAGGTTAACATCGGACAGGACAGTGCATGCTTTTATGAAGCGTCAACGAGAAGCAGTGATGAAAGACTACAGTCTTCTCTGTGCTGCGCTGATAAAGGAGTTTACTCCTTGCACGGGGCCCGATGGCATCATAGCAGCAGCTAACATCAAGCAAGGTAGGAATGAACACCCAAGGTCATATTATGACCGAATATTCCGTGCCTATTTCGGGGACAGATGCGAACCTGAAATGGAGGAGGAGGTAGGGTTTAAGTATATTTTCAGCCAAAACCTCTGCCCTGACATAAGGGAGAAAGTTCATGTCAGCGCGAACTACAAAAGGAGGTCCATCGATGAAATAAGAGAGTGTGCGATAGATGTTTTTACAGGTCGCACACCAAACAAAACACCCTTTGAGGTGTGCCCGGGTGAGATGGTCAAATCCAACTCACTAGAGCTGGAAGGGGCGCGGAAAACGACTCCTTCTCCTACAAAAGGTGAGAAAAAACAGAATTTTCGACCTGACAAAACACGTAGCGAAGGTGTCCGCTGGAACTATGACCCGAAGTGGCTCAGACAAGACCCAGAGTTCGGAAGACGATATCAAAAGGGGGGTGCACGTCCTAAGGATAAGAAAGATGGTCACAAGAGTAAACCATATAATAATGGGTGGTCCCGACAGGAACCCCCAAGTCAAGGACAAGCCCCTCCTACCCCTCGAACAGAACAGTCCGAGACAGGCAAAAAATCGCAAAAGTTCCAGAGGAAAGGCCGTAGCCCTCTGTCCCCAGAAGACATGGAGAACATACGTCAGATGTTCGAAGTGTGGGGTAATACAAAAAATGAGAACAAACCTGGTGTGATGTGTAGCACTATCATTGATAGTAACTCTGAGCACACAAATAACATCAATGCCACAATTGATGACAATCACCAAGATACTGATGGTCAGGCTCCTGGCAATCAGGGTAACGACAGTCAACAGAACGTTAAATGTATCCATGACATCGTTGTTACGGAGTCCGAGAACCCCTCGTCTGTAAAAGGGGGGGAAAGCTCACTCACCAATGATAGTGGCTCGCCACAAACTGAACACCCAGACCCATGTGTGTCTGCACTACCAGTACTGATAAATGAAAGTCACACAGTCAGGGGTAGACGTGATAAACGTCGGAGAAAACCTGATAGGTTCCTGTGTAACATTATCAGAAAGGGGCCCGCGAAGAAAGCTTACCTGTCCATCACGTTGGAAGGGGTCCTCACAAAAGAGGCCCTCTTGGATGGTGGGGCAGACATAACCATTATGTCACCCACACTGTTGGAAGAGCTACGGCTAGCTGCTAACGGTGTTGACAGGGAAATACCCCTCAAAGAATGTGCTATAGTCTTGCAGGGCCTCTCGGATACGAGTACAACCCTGACAGCTATAGCCATGGTTCACATGCAGATTGGTGAAACGACATTGTACCACCCGGTACACGTGTCCACCGTTGACTCATTCCCATTTTTGGTTGGCCAAGACTTTATAAACCGCTTTGACGCGATTATAGATTATGGCGATCAAACAATGTGGACCAGAGTGAGCCAACCACTGCCGATCGATATGCCTACACAAGGTGACACTGACTGTTTAACAGCAGGTACCTCAGAAGGCACAAGGGAATCCTCAACCGAGAGCACAATCCCGGTAAGTGAACCTTCCAAAATAGGTGAGGCAGAAGAGGCCCAACATGAGAGCCCCCTCTGCGAGCTGAAACAGTTGGCGCTCACCGAACACTACCTACCACAGGTAGTCAAAGGTGTTGAGATCCAAGGATCCCACACCGATGATGCTGTTCTATCTCCTTGGACGGAGAAATCAGCGATCAGCCAAGCTGTCTATGGAACCTTGGTTAAGAAACAGTTGGGTCTAGATATGAACAAAAAGGCTTTCCGCTTTTCGTTAGACCCCAACGATAAACAGGTAATGACCGCAATAGGGATCATTGACCTGAAACTAATCTGGAACCAACGAGAACTGGATCACCCGTTCCTCGTGGTCCCGAACTTACCACATGCAACCTACATAGGCTCCGACATTTTGGTAAGATTAGGTGTCCGAGTGGACATCAACAACAATGTACTGTGGTCACTAGACACGGCCACAAAGGACTCTCCTGTGCTGACCACAGAGAACCTTAAGGCTGGACAGACCATTCCAGAGGTCTGTCAGATTGCTAACAGCCATAACACTGCGGTACCACCTCAGGTTATGAACAAGCCAGTGATGTGTCACATCATGAAAGGACAAGCTATTAGCACAAAACAGGCATACTTTCAACCATCTCCTATGTTTTTCAACTTAGGACTGTCCATGGAGGCCACATGCCAAGTGACCCTCGACTGCAGAACCACGACTGTTGCTGTGTGCAACACAAGCACAGAAGAGGTACTGATCCCAAAAAACACACAGCTAGGATGGTTGATCTCTACTGATTTTCATGATTTTGAGCTAAGCATTCCATTTCTGGGAGGACTCCCAGAAAACTTGATCCCAAATCAACACACGGGGCAAGTCTTGTTCACGAAACCAACACAGGCCATAGCTCTTTTCTCCCCCACTGAGTCCGACCAGGACACTGTCCGCAGGTTCGGTTTCAACAAAGGAGACAGTCTATGCCCCCAAACTTACAGTGCACTACCTGTTGACAGGTTTTACGACACTGAAGGGGACTCACTGGAGCTCCCCAAAGAACAAGAACCCCTCTCAGTTGCTTCACAGATTGACCAGGTGGTCGCCCAAGCCGACGCCCTGAAAACTGATGAAGAAAGGGACAAACTTCGCAAAGTTCTTCTAAAATATGAGAGATCATTCTCGACTGACTCGATGGATTGTGGGTTGACCACGCTCCACACAGTGAGCATCCCAACCCCGCCTAATGCTCCCCCTGCATTTGTCAGACAGTACAAGATTCCTCTGGCAGCACATCAACCTATCAGAGAAATCATTAATGACCTGTTAGAAAAAGGTATCATCCGATACTGTAACAGCACTTACTCTGCGCCTTTATGGCCGGTGTTAAAACCAAATGGTAAGTGGAGACTCACTATAGACTACCGAAAGCTAAACAAACAAGTTCCCTTATCCAGATGGCCTATGACGCAACTCCAACAGGAACTGCCCAAGGTCACCAATGGTAAGTACTTCTCGACCCTCGACGTCGCCTCTGGTTTTTGGACCATCCCTGTGCGCGCCGAGGACCAGTACAAACTAGCTTTCACTTTTGGTGGCCGTCAGTACACCTTTAACAGGTGTCCCTTTGGCTACGCTAACTCACCTGCAGAGTTCAACATCTTCTTGAACAAAGCATGTCCAGACGCCCACGAGCGTGGAACACTGATCTACGTGGACGATGTCCTTTTGAGGCAGCCAACACTGGACTCACATTTGGCTGAGATCGACCACGTTCTGAATCAGCTGACAACTGCTGGTGCTAAGATATCACTGTCAAAATGCCAATGGTGCAGAACCAAAGTGGACTACGTTGGCCTACTTGTAGGTCCTGACGGAGTACAACCACAGCTGACTCGCACCCAAGGCCTCGACAATCTCAAAGTCCCCACCAATCTCAAAGAACTACAAAGTTTTCTGGGCGTGTGTAACTACTCGAACCAATTCATCGAGAACTATGCGGACCTTGCGAAACCACTGACTGAACTCCTTAAAAAAGACGTACCATTTGTTTGGACTGACAAACAGCAACAGGCAATGGACGCTCTTATAAACAGGATCAAGTCAGCCCCTTGTTTAGTCTACCCAGACTACAACAAAGAGTTTTACTTGGAAGTGGGCTTCTCAGCTCATTGCATAAGTGCAGGTCTGTACCAGATACACGACAGAGACAAACGTGTAGTAGCCTACGCCAGCAAAACGATGGCAGGCCCCGAGTTGAGATTCTCAGACTGTGAGAAAGCTTTACTGACCACAGTGTGGGCAGTTAAACATTTCTCCAGCTACATTGGTGGACAGAAAATCATTGTGGAAACACAACACCAGCCAGTGACTTTTCTTAACAGTGAACGCATCAGAGATGGTGTGGTGA
>JBBPBX010050139.1:0-19134 GCA_038048925.1 Garcialebias charrua | reverse complement strand
GGGGGGGTATTTGGAACAAACAAAACTCCAGCACAGATCTAAGCAGAAATTCAGCAGACCTTCTGGTCCTCAGCTTACTCTTTCAGCTCACCCAAGTTGACTCTATAGTTGTTCACAAGCCAACTGTAAAAAATAATATTTTCTGTGTTCTGGATCTCTGCCAAGGTTCTCTACATACTTTGTGCGTGAGACCTGAAGAGGACCTTCTACTGGGGAATGTGAACCATAACAACTAGCTTCATTTGATGTGGAAAAGCAGTGACAGCAGCCTGAGCTGAACAAAACCATTCAGGGTTTTGTTTTCCTGCTGTCCTTGCCCCCAGCTTCTACTGAACACCATGCTCTTTCTAACATATTAAATCTAAGACAACTGGAGTCAACAACTTTTTTAACTTATTTGGACTTGGTTTGTCCTGGATGACCAAGAGCTTACACTAGGTATTTTATGATTGTGCCTTCTTCGTGTCAGTAATCTCTCCCTTAGCCATACTGGATTTTCGTAGTGCATGTAAAACTGTTTTTTATATGCCCGTCAAAGGTGGGACATATAATGGTATAGTCTCAGTCTGTCTGTACATATGTTCATATGTACATAATCCAAGTTCTAACACATTTGGCTCAAGATAAATTAATGAAACTTGACTTGTGCATCATCACTAGACGGAGTGTCTTGTTTCTTTTCATCACACCAGCTTCAAGGTCAGGGTCACAAATCAAGTTCAAAGTTAAAATAATGTATTTGCTTGTCCAGACTATTGCTATAGATAGCTGTCTAATAGTTGTGGATGGGGGTATAATGGGCCATATGCTCTACTCTTGTTAATGCTTGTTTTCTATCATGTAATCTGATCATGTTTCTTTGCAGTTAAGATTCCTCTTGTCTTTGACTTTGTTCAATAATTCAAGGTCTGAAACTGCCTACGTGACTGCATTTGGATCCTTTTCACAACACAACTGTACTTTCTGTGTTTCTGGAAGTGATTAAATCAAAGATCGTAGCCTTCCTTTAGCTAACTTGAACTAAATTCACTGTCAGTGTTTGTGATATTATAATTTCATATTCATAGACAATGCCTTTCATTATTCTGAACTTAGCCTGTACTGTATTAATATTTCTTGATAGATAAGAAGACTCCTACTTTTTGACAATAAATATTTTCCATCCACTGAAAACAATGGAGATGTACATAGAACCCTGTTGAATTTCATACTGGGTGAGCTGACTTAGTGTATTTTGTTCTGTGTTTCTTTTTTTAATGCTGTTCTTATACATTTTGATGATATTGTATTGCTGTTAATTTTATAGATAGCATTAGTGTGTTACAGTTTTCTGTTTTTAATTTATTGTTGGTGTTGTAAAGCACCAGTGTATTTTGTTCTGTGTTTCTTTTTTAATGCTGTTCTTATACATTTTGATGATATTGTATTGCTGTTAATTTCATAGTTAGCATTAGAGTGTTACAGTTTTCTGTTTTTAATTCATTGTTGATGTTGTTGTAAAGCCCCTTGATAGCAGTTTATCTGTTTTAACTGTGCTCTATAAATAAAGATGACTTGACTTAACTATTCGGTCATTGAATAACGTGGTTAGAATTTAATGATTAAAAACTGACAAAAAGCTGTAAAACAGATGGACAAACTTTATCTATGTCCATAGAGTGCAATAACTGTACTGTATTGTAATACATAACAGCATTTCAACATCAAAATGGTAGATGAAATTGTTTCAACATTCATAATAAAAATAATAAATTACCATCTGAAATAGTCCAGTCATTGAGTTCATGTTCCTATTTCTCAATTTTAGGAGGTCAGCAGATCAGAATGCTCTGCAGCCTGTGTTTCTCCGGTTTTAGATCTCTTACAAACTGCTTCTCAAAAAGAAACATTGAAAAGAGGATAAAGGTTGGGTTGCCTTGCAGCAGCTAGTGTGCCAGTAAATGTATTATTTGACATTTGGCTGTTCGTTGTTCCCTGCCCAGAGCAAATAAGAAAAGAGAAGAATTGAAGCATGGTTGAACTTGTGCACAGTCGCAGGTTGGTGGAGCTGCCTGAGCACACAGAATGAGGTCTCATCATCATTTGCAGATGTATTTGTTTTTAACTGAGATCACTTTCAAAGGTCTATTGTTTGTCATGGTTTGATACACAACTTCTATAATTTTGTGCATAAAAGTGAACTCCTGTATCAGTGTTCATCATTAGGTGAAGTAGCAGTGTGTCTGACTAAAATTAATACAGTACAGTAGTCTTGCACTGATAAGCATGTGTAGTCAGACACACACAGAAACAGACACTGAGTGTCACAGGTTTGAAGCCCACCGATATGTCAAAGTCTCACAGTAGATCAGCGTGTCATGCCTGCTCAGACTTGACGTGTGCAGATAACCGGTGCTGCGGGAACAGGAAGGGACAGAACAAATGCAGAACGCAGTGAGAGCTGTAGCTGTTTAGTCTGGAACTGACAAAGGAAGGCCTTTCCATTCTTTACCAGAGCAAATGACTTACCGGTAATAGTGCTCAGTGACATTTGCTTGTTTTGTCATCACTGCAGCGTGCACACACTGACGCAACGTGCACACACTGACACAACAAACGCAACTGAAACGTGCACGCACAGACACAAAAATAATCACTGCAACGTGCACACACCGTTGCAACAAACATAACTGCAGTGTACCCTGATGCATGCTCAATAATCCGGGTAGAAAAATCTAACTGCAGTGTGCACACGCAGGCACAATTTACACACACAGACACAACATTGATGGTGTTAAGATAAGTAGAGTGAATGAAGTAAAGTTTCTGGGTGTAATTATTGATGATAGACTGTCATGGAAACAGCATGTCAATCACATAAAAAGTAAAATATCTAAGTCTAATGCAGTATTATATAGAGTAAGGGACTTTTTGAACAATGATGCTTTATATTTACTTTGTAGTGGACCTACCCAGGGTCAAATTAAGGTTTTTGAACTGTCCAGTGATGACCTTTACTGACCTCTCAGTAAAGCAAGACATTTACTACAAAATCATTCATTAAGCTGTAATCTGATAAATATAGTCACCAAAAGAGACTATTTCTATCTTTGATTTTAGGCTGATGTGATCAAAAGAATAACTTTTGTCATTTTCATGATGTGTGCTTTTAAGCTGTGTTATTCTGTGAGAGTTAAACTGTGTTTCACTGCTGTGTCAAAGGTGCAATTAAGTCATCCAGAGACTTCTTTTAATTTTGTTAATTCAAATGTTATCAAATGAATAATTTTATTTGTAAGAGCATCAGTACATTTTAATGTCAGATAAATCAAATACTCTGCTTAATTCAAAATGTTGTACATGGAGGATTTCTCCTCTCCTCTCGAACTTGCATGTGAAGATAAAAGGAACACTTTATCTCATTCATTTTAGCTTGAGCTCAGGACAATCTAGACACCCAGAGACTTTTGTTTTTGTCCTATTTAATAATCAAGCTATTATCATTAATAGGTCCCATATGTTATGCTCTGATGACGTTTGTTTATTCATACAACAATGTTGGTAATGAGTTAAGAAAGTTCTAAATCTGCTGTATCATGAGACTGGCGTCTTAAACTAACTTTCTTATCCTTTCTGACATTTTTAATCTAACTTATGCCTCCTCTCAGTGGCTCCTGGCCTAACAGACCGAATGAGAAAGAGCTACGTCTTTCTAGGTCAAGTTAGCCTTAAAAGAGCTCTGACTTCCTGTTTTCCTTAGAGTTTGCTGAGGTCCTCAACCCCTGATGAGGTTCCCCAAAGAACTGATGATCGTCTGGTCAACACGCTAATGACCATGTCATTCAGTTAAAGACTTATAACATGCCAAGTTATAAGCCATCTTCAACAGCTGAAAAGCTCTCTTTTATTGACATTCCTTTAAGGAACGTCTTATCTTGAAAACAGCACCAGGAGCTGCCGTTACTTTCGGTTCGAGTCAAGGCGCACGTCTGGAGACGCTGAGAATGGTAAACGAACTGACCAAACTGGACCGAGGGAGACTGACCATCTTCACGAGGTAACAAGTCGTCAAATGCTTTGCCAAGGGTACCAACGTGTAGCTTTAATCGGCCGGAGAACTGCCATGTTTCTGGTTAAACACATCAAGATAACTCCCTGACTCTTAACTTTTCTTCCTCCATAAATTTCTCCTCCTAAATCTTTCCCTCTCTATCTAAGCTGGAAACTATTTTAAGTTAAAGAGCCACAGACTAAATATGTTTAACAGCCAATATTTATGTCTGTTGTGTTGAATTTAAGTGTGCTGACGTATTATTCTAAAAGAAAGTGAAATCATGTCAATCAAGTGTAATGGTGTTAATTTAGTTGATTTATTTTAAATAAATGATAGTGTCTCTTTGACATATCAAACTAAGTTAACGTCTTTGTCACTTAATGGCTCTGTTTATTTATCCATCATAAAGATCACAGAGATATTGGGTAAACTGAAAAAGAACAGAATCCGTGAACATTTACTATTCAATCTGAATAAGTAGATTAATTAAGATAAAAAGGAGGTCAGTATTAATATTGTCCTCCTCATAATTCTTACAACTTTATAATACACTTGTAGTCCCGCGTTTAACTTATTGTGTCAATGTTTGGGGTACAGCGTGTAAAACCATAACAAAGCCTGTTTTTATTTTGCAAAAAAGAGCTGTAAGAATTATAACGAGAAAGAGTTATTGTCACCCTTCTAATGTTCTGTTTTGTCAAGTGAAATTACTTGAGTTTTATGATTTGGTGGATTATAATATTTTTCTACTTATGTTTAAAGCTCAGAATCACTTGCTACCATCAAACATTCAAGCATATTTTGTAAAAAGGAAGAGTAGTTATGATTTGAAGGGAATAGATATTTTTGTTATACCTAAGTATAGGACCAGTTTAAAGGGTCGGTCTACTACAATTCAGGGAATTGGTCTGTGGAATGGTTTGGAGGATGATGTAAAGCTAGTAAAGTCAATGTTAATATACAAGAAAAAGAGCAAAACTATTTTGTTGGAAAGATATATAACTGATTTATGTTTACTATGTCTACTATGTAAACATGAAATTTTGATGAGCTAAGCATTTGCTGTATTATAAATGATTATTGTTTGAATTGATAGTTAGAATTGATTTTGTCTAAGAGGAAGCAGATATGATAAGAACATTTTTTCTTCTTCTGCTTCCCTTCATTTTATGTTTGTTTGTTTTTTAATTTTGAAAATGTGTTTGTGTTTTTTTAAATGGAAATGAAAATTAAATGAATAAATAAACGAAACGAAACATGCACACACAGACACAACAAACATCACTGCAACATGTGCACATAGACACTACAAATATCACTGCAACTTGCACACACATACACAACATGCACACACAGACACAACAGACATCGCTGTAATGTGCACACACAGACACAACATGCACACACAGACACAACATGCACACACAGACAAAACAAACATCAATGCCGTATGCACACACAAACCCAACAAATATTGCTGCAATATGCACACACAGACACAAAGTGCATGTACAGTCAACCAACATGTACATAAAGACACAACAAACATCACTGCTATATCCAAACACAGACACAACATGCACACACAGACACAACAAACATCATGCTGATTGTGTGTCATACACTTGGCTGACAGCTGTGGGACTTTCTTCACATCTAGCTGACTTTTGACAGTTTGAAAAGTGCTGCCTCTGCAGAAACTGCAGCTCGCCTCCACTTAGACTGGTTAATCACCTTGTAAAGGGATAACTCAGTTCTTTTGAAAGGAGATTCTGCAGAAAAGTTTTTAACATTTATAACTTGTGCATTGCAGATAGTTCTTTAAACAAATGAAGAAAGTGTCTAATTCTGGTCATAACATAAGAACAAAATGTTAATCAGATCATTTTTAATTCCTTCCCGATTGTACTAAGCTGTGAAGGATTGTTTATCTATGAGCTTGTTCAACTTGTTGCAACATGAACACATTCTGGTTCTTTAATGTTTGAGGAACCAAGGAGAACAGTGTCGCCAAAGAGTATTAAAATTCTGAATGAATTACTTTTCATTTACATGTTTCCACTTCACTCTGACTGCAGGTCCACATGTTTAGAGGAGAACACTGAACTTTTACAAAATCACCTTTTTATCTCCTGGATGAACCCGCGAGCACAAACAGTCCTGCTCGGTAATGAAACTGTGATGAGAGGCTTATTGTGATTTGTTAAATATGAAGAGTGGGGCCATGTTTCTCCAAATTTTCAACAATGACCTGCTCCTTTTATTTGTCTTTTTTTATAATCCCTATTAAAGCTATAGTATGTAAGATTGTAATTTAGTCTGTAACTTTTCAAACAATATATTTTTAACATATTTCTTCACTCAGTCACTATCTACTGACAAACTGATGTTAGACAAAGTAATCTCTGAAAAAATCTATTGTCCCCTTGCTTCTCTATCAGCATTTATAAAAACACTGAAAACACAAGAGTGACCAGGACACTGACAGCCAATAAAAACAGAGTTGTTTGTCACGCCCCAACCCACGCCCCCACCTGTCCCAGCCGCAGCTCGTTCTCATTCAAAGGATTGCAAAGCGATGCAGGACTGTTTTTTATGTGACACAAAATGTATTAAATATCCCTTCTTTATCCCAGAGCTGGACTTTTATTTAGTTTTTTTGCCAAAAGTCAAGTGATCGCTTCATCCTGCACTGACAGGAATGAGGAAATGGATTTGTCACGAGTCACGAGCGAATTAAAACATGTCCAACGTTGCTTTGTGAACCTCTGATGATTTCTGCTGGATTTTGTGTTGTAGGATGAGTGATTCGTGGTTTTATTAAATTTTTTAAACAGTTATATTATCATATAAACACAGAATATCGCAGCGCAGAGACAGGAGGAGGTGGAGCATTCCAGACATTCCAGACCAGCGCAGCGACATGAGGAAGTCACGAGCGAATTAAATCATGTCCAAACGTTGCTTCGTGAACCTCTGCTGGTGTCTGCTGGATTTTGTGTTGTAGGATGAGTGATTCGTGGTTTTATTAATTTTTTTTAACAGTTATATTATCATATAAACACAGAATATCGCAGTGCAGACAGGAGGAGGTGGAGCATTCCACACATTCCAGACCAGCGCTGAGACATGAGGAAGTCACGAGCGAATTAAATCATGTCCAAACGTTGCTTCGTGAACCTCTGATGATTTCTGCTGGATTTTGGGTTGTAGGACTAGCGCTCCATGGTTTTATTTTATTTTATTAGAAGGTTTTATTACCATAAACACAGAATATCGCAGCGGTTCTGAGCAGAGAGCAGCAGGGGGCGGAGCAGATCCCAAGTTCAGCTGCAGAGCACTGTGCCATATATGGCTCTGAGGGGAGGGAGCAGAATGCTTTTCTGCGCTGAAAATATTTCTAAGTCCCAGAGAGTCCCAGAGTGTTCAAATATCGCAGACCCCAGCTTTAACTACTGTGCTGAACTAACAGCTTTAAATATATGAGAAGGAGCTGGGAACATACTGTATGAGAAGTTTCAGTCTGGCTTCCAAGCAGCTCACAGTACTGAGACTGCATTGCTGAGAGTTGCCAATGATGTCCTCATGGCTGCTGACACTGGTTCTCCCTCCATCCTTGTCCTCCTTGACCTCACTGCAGCTTTCGACACTGTGGACCATAGTATCCTCCTCCGCCGCCTTCATGTGGAGATCGGTCTCTGTGACACTGTCCTGGACTGGTTCAAATATTTCCTCTCCAATAGGTTGGAATGTGTTAGTCTTGGCAATGCCACGTCCCAGACAGTCTGTGTCTCCTGTGGTGTCCCTCAGGGGTCAGTTCTGGGGCCCCTGCTGTTTTCCCTCTACATGCTGCCTTTGGGTCAAATTATTAATCAGTTCAACATTTCTTTTCACTGTTATGCCGACGATACACAGCTTTACATCAGGACTGGAGCATCATCATCATCCCCATTGTCATCTCCATCTTCACTCACTGCCCTCTCTACCTGCCTGGAGGAAATAAGGGCATGGATGAATCAGAACTTTCTTCAATTAAACTGCTCCAAGACTGAGGCCATACTGATTGGCACCCCTCACCAGGTACAAACATCAACTATAACAACAATTTCCTTTTCTGGACAAGACATCCCCCTCTCCACCTCTGTTACAAATCTTGGAATAAAAATGGACTCTCATCTTACATTTGAAAATCACATTAAGCATCTGTTTAAAACTTGCTTCTTCCATCTTCGAAACATCTCCAGACTTCGCCCATCTCTGACTTTTTCTGATGCTGAGAAACTCGTCCATGCCTTTGTCTCCTCCAGGCTCGACTACTGCAACTCCCTGTTTATTGGAATCCCTGGCAAAAACCTTCAGAAGCTTCAATATATTCAAAACAGTGCAGCAAGGATTTTATTGAGAGCTCGTAAATTTGAACATATTACACCCATTCTCCATAACCTCCATTGGCTTCCTGTCACCTACAGAATTCAGTACAAAACTGCTCTCATTACACACCAATGCTTACACGGAACTTCACCAGATTATCTAAAGGACATTCTTGCACCATATTCATCCACCCGGTCTCTACGATCACAGAACAGTAATCTCCTTCACATTCCACAAACCAAATTAAGGACCATGGGAGACTGGGCATTCAGTGTGGCTGCCCCCCGCCTATGGAACTCCCTCCCTGACTACCTGAGAGCTACACAGTCACTGGTTGACTTTAAACAAGGCTTAAAGCTCCACTGACATCATCTTTTAACTTTCCATAAAATGGCACAACATATATATATATTAAGATTGACCTCTGATCGTTTTTGCTAAAACAATGTGAAATTAATGAAAATTCCTCTCCAAAATAGTTTAAAATTAGCGCCGTTTTGTTACACGGTAAATTCGGGTTTTTCCGGTCACGTGATTGTGACGTCAGACACAGAGCTCTTCTCCAACCGCACATTTAATACAATGGAGAAAGATCCAAACACGTCCGTCGAATTTAGCCATTTAAAACCTTAGATTTGAGCGATTTGGCTCCAGTTCGTGAAGAAGAAGTTATTTTGAGTGATCAAAAATCAAACAGCAAGGTTTCTTTTGTCCGTGCTGACTTTTTTTTTCAGGAGAGGTTTCACATTCAAAAAGCGAACAGCAGATGTCAGCAAAGCCATTGTGATTCCTCTTACAGAGCACTGTAAGAGGAATCACGATGGCTTTGCTGACATCTGCTGTTCGCTTCATGAATAACTTCTTCACGAACTAAAGCCAAATCGCTCAAATCTAAGGTTTTAAATGGCTAAATTGGACGGACGTGTTTGTATCTTTCTCCATTGTATTAAATGTGCGGTTGGAGAAGAGCTCTGTGTCTGACGTCACAATCACGTGACCGGAAAACCCCGAATTTAACGTGTAACAAAACGGCGCTAATTTTAAACTATTTTGGAGAGGAATTTTCATTAATTTCACATTGTTTTAGCAAAAACGATCAGAGGTCAATCTTAATATATATATATGTTGTGCCATTTTATGGAAAGTTAAAAGATGATGTCAGTGGAGCTTTAAAGACCTTTCTTTTTAAGTGAGCCTACTCTGTCTCCACATGATTTTACCTTTAATTTTAGTTGATACTATCATTGATTTACTTGAATGTATCACTTGTTTTTATTTGATCTTTGATTTTAGTTGCACTTTGTAGCACTTTGAGATTTTCGTTAATGAAAATTGCGTTATAAATTAAATTGATTATTATTATTATTATTATGGATGTAGCTAACGGTCATGTTTTTACAGTTCTTTCCCATTTGGGCTGACATAATGATGACATGTTAGAACAATCAATCTGCATTAACATGATCCAGTGGATCTGATTATTACCAACTAAAAGCTTTATGTTGCATTATTACTAAACATTTGTTCTTTTGCTCAATTCAGCCAGCTAACCCTTAATTGAGAACACACACACACACTGCCTGATGGTGTGGTCTTTTCACATGTATCTATACAAGCAAGAACGCAAGCTTCTTTATGTTTTGCACTACAGTATTTATTTGAACCTATTGAAAGGAAATAATGTTCTTTCGTGACAAAAGCGCACCTTTTTCTCTTGAACCACAAGAATCATACACAAACACACACTGCAGTTCAACTCACTGAGCTCAGAGTTCCTATCAGCAAAATATGGCTGCTCATATTATACATGATGCTTTTTGTAAAGGTTTTCTTTGTGCAGAAAGAAGCTATGAATAGGTCTGCTCCACAGTCAAGGTCACAGAAACAGATTGAACAACGGTTTTCAGCAGGGTCTCTTTTAACATACAGTCCAGTCTGCTAATGTACCATAGTTTGGTTTCACGACTGAAGCCGTGGGATAAAACTAAAACAAGTCCAGCCTTTTTCACATTGTTGCTGAAGTCACAATGCTCGAGCTGTGACACAGAAACCAAATGTAAAGCTGAATATGAAAACTGTGGCGTACCCATCAATGGGCCCATCTAATCTTAGCAGATCTATTGCAGCTCTCACGTCTTGCCAAACTCCCATTAGGTTTCTCTCTCAGCTTCTTATTGCAGTATTGATTTCCACTGTCGTATGTCTTTTGGAAAATTACATATTCTTATAAGTAAATGTCTTTTGTGGTTTCCAACAGAGAGAAAAAAAAGAGGCATATTTCAGTGTAAAACCTTCAATTTCAAATAAAGCTGAAAGTTTTTTTTTTCTTCTGTTCATACTGTTTCATATCAGGGGTTTTAACTTCTTTCACACATGCTGTGAAGTTTTAAAAACTCACTACTGGTAGTTCTTCAGCTGCTGTATTACCACAATCTGCACGTTCAGCTGGGTTATCTTGTTTATTTTTCTTCTTTTTTTCCCCCACAGCTTTAAGGGACAACAGGATTGAGCTGGTGCGTGCGTCATGGTCAGAGTTAACCATCAGCATCAGTAACATCACGCTGTCAGACGAAGGCTTCTACACCTGTTCTCTGTTCACCATGCCTGTGAGAACAGCCAAAGCTTACCTCACAGTTCTGGGTAAGAGCATGTTCCAAGCCAACACTAAACTGATGCTTGAAATTCTGATTCTGAATAACAGCAGTTGTCTTTAGTCTGTCTGGTCTATCAGATTAAAAATCTTAATTTCAGCACTTCTATCATCTCTTGCTCGGTTGAACTTAAACAGCTGTGACAATGTACCTTTTAACTTTAGAGCATGCAGAAAAAAATGTTTTAATTAAATTTGTAAAGTATAAAAGCAAAGAAAAGATTTGTAAGTTGGAATTTTTCTGAGCTGAAAGCATCACTAAACACTAGCCTGTAGAATTTAATCAGCGTTTGTGTATTAGTTCTTACATCAAATTCCTACATAAAGGTCTCAATCACAGAGGGAAAAAAACGTGTTAATTTAAATAGTGACCTAAAATTTAGTTAAATACTAGCTACTGGATAAAACTGTTATAAATGTGTACTAACGCTGAGCCAAAATTATATTTGAGCAACAAATTAGGTCATATTATTACTAACCTTTTAAAAATAATATAATAATAATTAATATTGTTGTAAAAATATATATTTTCCCAACTAACTCAGGATAAAACCTTCAATTTGTTTGATTTACTTTGGTCAAAAATGAGCTGCAGGCAAAAATAAAAACAGCCTGGTTTAAACCGACTCCCCCTCCCTTTAAAAGTGTTTATGTTTTAATCATTTCCTCGCATGAATATAGTTTCATTTCCTGCCACTGCACTTATTATCTTTCCAATTAATTTTCACTAATGTTAATAGATGTATTAGTGCACTCCAGGACCATTAGCTAGCTCTTTGTGGTAACAAGCGTTCTCTGAATTAGAGACATTACAGGCTCAATAAGGAAATGGAGAAAATCCTGTTGCAATGCTGAACAATAGTTAATGGTGCACAGCAGGAAACAAAGACAGGGATTTAATAATCGTAGAAAATGCTCTGGAAAAGGCCTGGTTTATCTGCTGCTGCATCAAGGCTAGAAGGGCTGTAGAAAAACACAACTTATAAATAATTTGGAAACAAGAGCATAAAATAAACATGGAAGCTTCATGTTCCAACCATTTAATGTGCAACAAAAAGTTCTCTACTGTATTACCAAAAACAATAATATATGGAGCAAACTCCTAAAATAAAGCAATAGAGGATAGACAGGCAGACAGACAGGCAGGCCAGAATTAGTCAATGACATTGACTGACAGACCTTTCAGTCCCTCAGCCTGAAGCAAACCTATTGGTCATTGACAACAGAGGGCAGAGCCAACATCCTTAAAACACTCATTAGAGGAGAGACCAGTAATTAATGTTTTTTGCTCAACCCTGTGGCCACATGCACACACATCCATGTCAAAACATCTCAACATAGTCTTTGTGCTGAGAATGGTACCTTCTAGGTGCTCACTGTTGTCATGGTGATGACAAGTCGAGGTTCATGAGAAACGTTCTTTACCTTTAACTTCATTTTTCTGTCAGAGTGACAAACAGCACTCCTTCCAAGACAGTCACATCTGAGACAGAGTAGAGACAAATTAATCTGGAAACAATAAAAACTAACCATGTGGGTAGCTATCACTTGAGTTTTAGTGAGAAATATGAGTGAAGACACCCACATAAGAGCTAACAAACGCCTAAACTGACATCTGGTGGAGCCGTGCACTCCTCAGAGAAGCTCTGGAGTGTGCTCCTTAATCTCTCTGCAGGTGGGGGAGCTGCAGGAGAATTTCCACCACAACAGAATAGAAATATTGTTGCATAATGATGACACACTGCTGGCAGTGAATTATTTCCATCAATCCGATTTTCTTTGTGTCTTTCAGGTGTGCCAGAAAAGCCTGAGATCAATGGCATGACGAAGCCAGCCATGGAGGGGGACCACATCACACTGACCTGCATCACTCAGGGCAGCAAGCCCGCCGCCGACCTGCGCTGGTTCAGGAATGAGAAAGAGATCAAAGGTAGAGGACATCTTTAGTTGCTTTTAAATGTGCCACGCTTGTGGTCAATATGTCTATAATCACAGCCTGTAAACAGATTCTAGGGCACATTTTGATGATTATACGTCCACGATTAAAGGTAAAGGCCTGTAATTCAGTTCAGTTTACTGTATTTCTATGATTCCAAGTTACAACATAAGTTGTCTCAGGGCACTTAACAAAAGCATTCACAAACATGTAACTAACTAACCAATTATCTATCTATATGATCTATATCTATCTATTGATCTATCTATCTATCTATGTATCTATCTATCTATCTATCTATCTATCTATCTATCTATCTATCTATCTATCCATCCATCTATCCTTCCATCCATCCATCTATACATACATACACACATACATACATACATACACACATACATAATAATAATAATAATAATAATAATAATAATAATAATAATAATAATAATAATAATAATAATAATAATAATAATAATAATAATGTCACATTTTTGTCATCTGTGTATGTTTCCATACAAGATGAAATTTGACTCTGCATTTAACCCAATCACCACCAGGTGGGGCAGTGGGCAGCTATAGAAAGCATACATACATACATCCATACATACATACATACTACGTACGTACGTACGTACATACATACATACATACATACATACATACATACATACATACATACATATATATATATATATATATATATATATACGAAGTATGTATATACTGTATATGTATATATACAGTATATATACATCACATTGTATGTATCACATAAAATCGCATTCTGAATGCATTTGGACATTAAGCTCACCTGTTTGGCGCAGGACTCACACCTATAGTGAAATATTGGTGCATTACCACTGTCCCAACTCTCAGTAGTTCTGCACCACACCGCACCAGTTAATGGCCTGCCGATACCCACCTCCACTCAGCCCGGTTTATGGGACCACCTTGTTTGTGGTTCCAAGTGAACTGCTGCATGGTGCTGGTTTTGATATAAGTAGAGAGCAGCTGTTGATTGGCCAGCAGAGCTACATCACTGGATGAACCGCCCAGCAGAACTACAAACTACATCTGAACCTCCACTTCCTCATCATGTTGACAGATGTTGCCACAAGAAATTAGCACACTTACAGAGAGATGTCAGAGATGATGGAGCAGCATGGCTACACCCGGACTTATAAGTTGTGCCGGGATAAGCTAAAGAAAGTAAGGTCTAATTATAGGTTGATTAAGAACCACAATGGACAGAATGGCTCAAACACAATGACCTGTTACGATACCGCCCACCTTGCATTGATGATCCCGCCCACAAAGCGAGGACACAAGTCACAGTGGCAAACCACCTACACCTGAGAAGAACCGATAAGATGAAAGCCGAGTTGAGTCGTAGTCATCAATGGCAAAGCGGCTTATGTGGCCTCACACTGTTGCATTAACCTACCTTGTTATCAGCGGGCTACTCTAAATCACACTAAATAATCTTTAAACCTCATTTCCACAATGCTTCAGCTGACGAGCCATCAGCTTTGAAACAATTTGAGTGAAACAGCAGAAACACCCAACTCAGGTCCACCTTAATAAAGGTCACTATGTTGTTAAAAAAAAAAAAACATTAAATACAAATTATAAAAAGCAAAAGGCCCTTTTCCAGCACGAATGAATACAAGTTACGATGGTTTACACAAAGTCACGATGTTGAACATATATATTGTTTGTAAACAATTCCTAAAATCTCTCAGTTGCATGAAGAGATAGAGCTAAATGTTTGAGTGATGGGAATCAGAAGCAGTCGGCTGTTACACATCCAAATCCCAATTAATTGTTGTAGAGTTTGTTTTCATGAAAAGCACTTAAAATGCAGAACACAAACACTCCACGGCGTCATGCTTTATTAGGCCATGATTTGCTACTTCTTTGATCATACAAGAGAATAATAAACCGAAAAATATTATTTTGCCTAAGCATGGGTGATTTTTTTTATTCTCATGAATATATTCACTCTTTTTATTTCTGCTCTCGAAGACATTATGTATTTGATTTATTCAACACTTATTTATTCCTGTAAAAAGATTTATTTTGCTTTTATGTGTTTAGAAAATTTGTGGTTATTGTTTGTGTTAATCAACTCACACATCATTTGTCTTATAGTTGAGGCATGGATATAATAATTGCTAATAATCCCTTTTTACTCATTACCAATGATGCTGAAAATTACAATGAAGTAAATTGTTATTCCACCCAGTAAAATAAAGGGAAAGGATATCCCTAAAAGGCATTTATTTATTGATTTAAAAAAAAAAAAAGATATTTTAGGTATTTCCAGTGTGACTAATGGGTAATGTGTTGTAATGTGTTGCAGTAGCTTGCTGAATTAATTTGTTCCATCTTTTGTTTTCTCTGAGAAACAAGCAAACACTAAATGGCTTATACTAATTAGAAATGTATATGTTTCTCTTTGGATGATTATTGCTTCTCGTAGTGCTCCACTACTGAGAGAGGAGATTTATGTTGTTGGTTTTTCTCTTTTTCTGTTTCCATTTCCATCTACAGTATTATTACAAGTTAACAAGTCGTACTGGTCTTATACAGCTGAAGGATATGATTTTTTTTTATTTTTTTATGAAGATCTAAAAAAGTTGTCAGGTCCTCTGGATGGATTAAATTATTTATTTATTTATTTATTTATTTATTTATTTATTTATTTATTTATTTATTTATTCATTTATTTATTTATTCGTCCAGAGGACCTGACTTAACTGTGTTAGATTTTTTGGTACCACTTTACAATAAGGCCCCCCTATATAAATGAATAGTTTATAGATACATTGTTAATTCTCTATAAGCACTTTATAAATCATTAATAACTGCTTATTATGCATTAATTAAGGGTGACAGAGAGACAAAACTGACCAATTTCTTGCCAAATAATTAGCCAGATCTCTTCACCTATATATTTCATCTAGAGTTGTTATAATAAACATTTCAGACTAATATGCTGCCTTGTAAGCACAATAAGAATTTGTGAACCTATTTTTTTAGAATACAGTATAATATTAGTTGATACTTATAATGCAGTGATAAAGTACAATATCATATGTTAAAGAAATAGGTTTACATATGTTTAATTTGTGCTTATAAGGTAGTAACTTAGTGTGAAATGTTTAATATAGAAATATAGATGGCAGATTTGGGTCATTATTTGGCAAAAAAACTGGTCAGTTTTGTCTCTCTGTCACTATTAATTAATGCATAATAAACAATTATTATTAATTTATAAAATGTTTATAGCGGAATTAATAACATATCTATAAACTATTTATTAGCCGTCTATAAGTGGAGCCTTACTGTAAAGTGGTATCGATTTTTCTACCGGGATTATTGAGCATGCATCAGGATATTTAATGAAGTTATATTGTTTTATTAAAGACCAAAGCCTTAATTCACTACTCAACTTTACACAACGTTAAATTATACATTTTGAAGTTCAAGCTAAAAACGTTATTCAAAGTGAAAATGGTGTGGGGTTTTTTTAGGATGAAAAAAATAAAATCTCTCCCACCATGTTGAAAATGATCATTTAGAGAACTAGACTAAATCAAAGTTGTGTCTCTTGATTTCACTCTAAGTGTAAGAAAACCATAAAATATTAGTATATTTTATAGAAAGGTTTTTTCAGGCACAAAGACAAAAGTCAGTTTAAAAAAAAAACTATATATCAGAATCAGCCATCCCACCTCTTAATGTGCAGCTTTAGTCCAGGCAGCTCAGTCAGTTTGCATGAAGTTTTCCCTGGTTCCAGATGAGAGAAGAGATGTGGTGAAATCGATAATGTCCTTCCACACAGTTCTGAGCAGATCTCAGTGTTATCTTTCACTTTAATTACTTGGGAGATTATATTGACTTTATGTCATCAGATTTATTCAGAGCTGAGCATGATCGCCCCTTTGCTAAAACAGAGATTTGTTAATGTGGGTAGAGGGATTCTGATTTTTACCATTTATGTCACTTGTTTGTTCTACCTGTACCTGTATGAGTAAATATAAAGCTCTGGATTGTAGTCTATGAAGCTGTTGTGTGTTCCCGACAGGTTTTAAAGGATCTGTTTGTTGCTTTGTGTCGAGTATTCATCAGCCACAATCAGGACTGGAAACAGTTTGTTGGCAGGACTGTGAGTTACACACACAGATGTGCACAGAATAATTGCATTTTGCTGCTAATGAATCTAACAGGAAAGTATGAGTTATTTGGTCAGTTTGACTTTGTGGCTGTGGCTCCAGTAGACAGTTTACCTGCATGTAACTGTACCTGCAGTGATGTGTTGAAGCTAAATGCACCTTTTCACTGTGACCACTGAGGAAAGGACCAGGCAACACAAAGGGCAGCACGTGTTAATATGGGATATATGTAAGCGCATGTAGGTGAAACGCACCTGAAGAGGTCCTCATCCTGACAGGATCAGTGTGTGCACAATGGGAAAAAGCATCTGACCATGGGGGCAACCATGTCGGGAGTAAATGACAATTGTGATATATTGGTGTGGGATCCGGGGGAATAGAGAAGATTATATTTCCGGCAGAGCCACCGGAGCAGTCCATCCGCCTTTCTCATGCACTAACCAGACATCCTATGCTAAGTTTGAGTATGTGTGGAGTGGGGATAAAGAAATCCAATATTTCTATTTCTAAGTCTCTTTGTCCGTCAGATCCCCTCAGTCCCCACCCAGTAATGATATATTTCTATCCGAGTTACGCACCAGAGCCCAGAGAGACCTCCTCCGATATCACCACATGTAGGAGTTGTTTACACACCACTGAACCTGGCAGTGGGGGGTGGGGAGCTGTGAGAAGAAACACAGAAGATGAGATGGATATTTATTTCCAATAGGGGAGAGCGTCTCTGCTATCAGCCTGGTATTATCATACTCTCTGACCTAAACTGGAAAGGTTAGAGCTTCATCACGTTACACCATCAATCTATTCCAAGGGGATTAGAGGAAAGAAAAAAACAGAGGTTTGATTCAAATTCGTTTTCGGTCACATCCTTATATTGTCAAACTTGTTATTCAAGGGCATGGAGCGGTTACAGCTAACACAACTTGCTCTGTTTAAAGTCGTCAGCTGCTGACTTTCCAATGTGCCATCATCTGCCCGAAGAGTCCAAACAGTGACTGAGCAGCGCTTTGAAATCACGCTGGCTATTTCTTCATTTAGGTGTAATTGCCCTGGCCTGCTGTGGCTAAGAACAGACTAAGGAGGCCATCGTTATTTTAAGATTCACCCTAGGAAGAGTTCTTCAGGAAAGAGAAGAGGAGAGAGCTCCTGGAGTGTCTTTGAAAGGAGACGATGCTCAGGTTGATGAGACTGCAAGTGACATTGTGAGGACTTAAATAAGAGTCCAGCCTGGGAATTTAAACCAAGTTTTCTAGTTAAAAGTGAAATACAGCCACTTTGGCAGTATTTGACAACCTTGCTGTGCACACTACTTAAAAAGTCTGTGTTGAGATTACATTTATACAACCCAGCTCCCTGGGCTGGAGCGGATCAATGACCATTAAAGATGTAATTTCAAGATGGCTCCTGCAAGTCACAGCAGCATGAATAAAAGATGCCTCAGTTGTGCACAAACAAAAATGCATATTCACCCTTTCTATCCTGCATTCTGTGTCAGAAAGAATTAAACCATGTGTGCACACACACTTTCATACAGCTGCTCAAGACGACATTTAATACATTCATGTTTTAACTGATGTTAGGTGCTTAAAAGTTAAATTTCTGCTCAAGCTACAAGACACCGTACGAGAAATCAGAACAGAAGTATCTTAAGTACAGTCACTTCTTTTTAAATGTGTGTCACCTTGAATAAATTCATCTTTTAGAGGATTTTTTAAACTATCCTTTGTCTCTGGTGAGGGTGTGAAGGGGTTAACAGACGGAGCCTTGTGTCGGCATATAAAGGGGGTGAGACTGAAACAACCTGCTGTCTCGGCCCATTAAGAGCAACATTATGTCCATTCTTAAATGTCAAGGCTCAGAGACTGACCAGCCTTCTTTTGGAATGGAATCCCTTCTCATGAGTTGACAGAAGACAGGTCCGAGCTGGGAGTGCTCGGGGAGTTTCATGTCAGAGAGGATATTATGACAC
>JBBPBX010050138.1:10900-22517 GCA_038048925.1 Garcialebias charrua | reverse complement strand
TCAGTTTCTCTTTCTTCGTGAACAAATCCATTCCACTTGATTAATAGGAGAATCTCCCACTAGACCAAACAAAAATTGTCCTGAAAAATCTTCTACCCTAGACAGACCTATTTCTAACAAATACACCTCACAAATTTCCTGGTACAGGTGTATTTGCTAACATTCTAAGTGATCACTGTGTGATAGCAGCTCTGAGAACGATTAAACTTCCACCTTCTAAGCCCAGAATAATTCAAAAAAGGGATTTGAAACGTTTTAGTGAACAGTCATTCCTCTGGGATTCATCCCACTTTGATTGGCAACGTATTCTGTTAATCAACGACGTGAACACCGCTTGGAACTATTTTCATGATAGTTTCATTTACTTTGCGAATAAACATGCTCCTTTCCGTCAGTTCAGGATAAAGGGTCGTGACAGCCCCTGGTTTACTCCTGAACTAGCTGACCTCCTGCACAGGAGAGACCATCTTTGGGCCGTAGCAAGAAAATCAGACTCAGACACTGATTGGTTGAATTTTCGGCAGCTGAGGAATAAATGCACAACTGCCATCAAAGCCGCAAAACGTAATTATTTCTTATCTCAGACCTCCAAAAATCTAAACGACCCTAAAAAATTCTGGAAAACCATCAAATCTCTCTCAGGCATCCCCCAATCATCTGACCTCCCATCACAACTTCTTGTTGACTCTGTTCCTGTGTCAAATAAGCACGAGATCCTGAACTGTTTCAACAAACATTTTGTTGCTTCTAGTTCATTATTTGACAAAGTGGAAGATCAGCCACTTCAGCTAATAATCAAACTTCTACAAATCAAATCCCTCCTACAAGTCAATCCTCAGTTAACCACACCTTCTCTTTTTCTCTGTTCTTAGTTAGTGAGGTAAATAAACTGTTAAAGGGGACCACAAATGCAAAATTCACTTTTTAATGTTTTTTTTACTCTACTTTGGGTATTTACTTCTTTAAAAAACAGTCCTAGGGCCAAAAAAATGCACCCAATGGTATATTTACTCTAAGTAGATTTATTTTTCAGGGATATAAATGTCTCATTTTCAAATCCTACGGTTTGTGACGTCACAAGCTGCAGGACAACCCACTCCAAACCTGAGTCCAGCCCCTCACCTAGCAACCCCTGGTTAGGCTCAACCCACTTCAATATAAAAGACGTGACGGTTGTTTTTCCTGATTTCATCTCATCTTTTGTTTAAATGTTCTTTTTTTTTTTTTTCCATTTATAGATGGCCTCCCTTCACACCTTTTAGCCATCCTCTCACTCCAATATATATTTTTTTTTAAGAGAGAAAGAAAGAAAAGAGAAAGTAAGACAACAAATCAACAATTATCAACCAAAAGAGCACAAGGCAAACACACCCAACCTCCGTCCACAATCCTGCAAAGCACATGACAGAACACAACAATGGAACATACATGCATAAAGACTAATAATATTCATGAGCTTGCAGTAGAATTCTATAAATACACATACCCATATCTACAAATATATATATACAGTAGTATACATACATATACTTTTATATTCATTTATATATTTTATATGTTTAAATGTTCTTAATTTCATGTGTACAGCACTTTGTTGCAGCTGTAGTTGTTTTAAATTGCTTTATAAATAAAGTATAATTGTTATTTTTACGTTTTAGTTCAATTTTTAGCGTATTAGCGATCGCTCCCAACGAGCAGCCGGCAGACGTAAAACGAGCAGATCACCGCTGCCTGACCATGCAACGAGCGGAGCAAAGCGGGCGGGGATTGGACATGCCGGCGAAGGGACCATCTGCCGCCGGGAGCTGCTAGCTTTTGAGGACCGTGCTCCGATCAGAGGTTGCCTCATACGGATAAATTATCTGGAAACACTCGGTGAACTTTGTGTATGTGTCTGCGATCGCTCCCAAAGCGCCGCATGCAACGAGCGGAGCTAAGCGGGCGGAGGAGGAACGAGCTAACATTAGCCTCGGATTCGGGTGGGCTAATGCTAACAGGTGCAGCAAATGGCGGCGCGCGCATACGGCTTTCGGTAAGTTATCTTAAGCTAGCACTAGCCATTTCTAAAGTGCAAGAAATGCTAACGTAAACCCTTTGGAGGGCGGAGTTAATGTAAACAGATTTTTGAAGGGCGTGGCCTTCAGAGCTCATTATCATAAACAGCCTGTTCAGAACGGAAATGAGAAAAGGCAGAACTAAAAAGGGGATATTTTATTATCTAAGAATTATTTTGTGTATTAAATTGAATGAACATGGTCTGGATAGCCCACAGACATACAATAAAAATTTATATAACCAATATTTGGTCTCCTTTAAAAGATCTTGATCCTAAAATATCTGCAGGTCCAGATGAACTTCCACCTTATTTCTTAAGGCTGCGTTGCTCATACCATCACAGTCCCTGTGACCCACATCTTTAATCTGTCCATAAGTCAAAACTCCATTCCAGATGCTTGGAAAACAGCCTTTGTTCTTCCTTTCCTGAAGGGATGTGACCCCACCTCACTGAACAACTATTGACCGATCTCTAAACTCTGCATTTTAGCCAAGGTTCTAGAAAAACTGATAAACTCTCAAATCAAAAATTATCTGGACTCATTTAACATCTTACCTCTCCATCAATCTGGTTTCAGGAAACAACACAGCACAACGACTGCTTCACTGAAGGTTCTTAATGATGTTGTTGAAGCATTGGATGCTAAAGATTATTGTGCTGCACTTTTCTTATGGTGAATCCAGACTGAATGCGTTTCTACTGCAGGAACGTCCAGTTTACATGCAAAGTCTATGGTGGACGCACCTCCAGCAGCCTCCTGGCGTCTTGCGTCACGTCGCGTGCGTGTTGAGCGTGCTGGAGAGCGATTTCCGTGCACGTGAACCCGCGTCAACCTCCAAAGCACGCCTCCAACATGCTGAAGATTTCGCCGTTCAACTTTCAAACGCCGCTCAAACTCTACCCGATTGGTTGGTGTGTCAACCAATCAGGGAGAGTCGGGGGAGAAGAGAGGGGGTCAGGGGGAGAGTCCCTATGTGACGCGGAAACCAGTGACGCGGAAACCATTGCGCATGTGACGTATTGTTTGTGGAACACAGAAAAAACCCGCGGAGTCATGGAATATGGAAGAGAAACTCATTGTAGCTGTGTGTTCGCGACAATTCCTTCACAACCAGTCAAGTCTGCTCCACAGAGACAGAAATAAAGAGCTCCTCACCTCGCGGAGTGCATTGACGACTCGGTACACCGGTAAGCTCCTCCCCCACACCCCCGCAGCAGCAGGGTTGCCAGATAAACATGAATTTTATTTATTTATTTATTTATTTTTACCCCTTTTCAGTGCAAATGTTCACTAAACTCAACACATTATTAATCTTATCAGACCCTCACGCAGCAAATATGACAGTTTGGGTAAAAAAAATAAAAAATAAGCAACAGTACTAGATGATTAATTAATTTTTATCTGGCAACCCTGCGCAGCAGTTTTCTGGGTAGTTTCGCTTCTGGCTTTTTGGTCTGGACACAAAGTGCGTCCACTTGCGTGCGTGTTGAGCTTTTTGCAGTTGAAATCGCGTTCGGTCTGGATGTACCATTAGACCTGTCTAAAGCTTTTGACACTGTGGATCATAACATCCTGTGTCATAAGCTCTCAGAAATCGGTTTCTCTAATCACACCATTGGTTGGTTTTCTAACTATCTTTCCGATTGGAGACAATGTGTTCAACTTAACGGTACTTCTTCCTGTTATTTACCAGTTAAAATGGTGTACCAAAAGGCTCAGTCTTAGGACCAACCCTCTTTACAATCTACATAGCTAATGTAGGTCAGAGCATCCCTGATGCATCCTTACATTTCTATGCTGATGATACAGTGTTTACTGTCGAGCTAAAACAGTTGCTAAGGCTTTTTAGTTTTTGCAATCTGTTTTTGACATCATCCAGTCAGATTTGTTCCGACTCAAACTTGTCCTAAATGCTGATAAAACAAAAGGGATGCTTTTTTCAAATAAGAAGTCGGTCCCAGCAGATCTTCCTCTGATTTTATCCTCAAATGGTGTTCCTATTGAGTTTGTTGATTCCTATAAATATTTGGGTATCCTGGTCGATTCACATCTCTCTTTTAAACTCCATGTGGAAAACCTAGTAAAGAAACTGTAAGTTAAACTTGGTTTCTTTTTCAGAAACAGATCATGTCTAACTCTGAATGTTAGGAAACACCTTGTATCTGTGACTTTCCTTCCCTCCATTGATTACGGTGACATTCTCTACATGAATGCTCCTACAAGCACCCTGCGGATGTTGGATGTTGTCTATCATGGTGCACTAAGATTCATAACTGGTTGTGATTATCGTACCCACCACTGCACCCTGTATTCACTGGTTAACTGGACATCATTAACCTCACGCAGACTCTTCCACTGGTACATTTTCATCTTTAAATCACTTCTTGGTCTGCTGCCTTCATACATCTCCTCCTACATGTCTTTGCGTGAGTGCAGCTACAGCGTGCGCTCTCAGGACATGATTACCTGCAGTGTTCCGTCAGTGAGGACTGAACTTGGCAAAAGGGCCTTCTCCTACTCTGCTCCTGCTTCCTGGAATATCTTACAAAAAGACTTAAAGCTCTCGGCCTTGACCTCTCTAAATGGTTTTAAGAATCTGTTGGAATCCTGGCAAAAACCAATGCAGATATGTTCCTGTTACTGATTTTCTACATCTACCTTATAATGTTTTGATACTTTAATATTTTGTTTTAATTTGTTTAAAAAAAATAAAATCTGTATTTCTCTCTTATGTTTGTCTATTGTTGATTGTTTAAGGAAATTTCTACTGTTATTGTTGTCATCATTCTTTAGTTTGTAGCAGGTCGCTCTTGTAAATGAGTCCTCGAAGCTCAATGAGATTAACCTGACGAAATAAAGGTTGAAAGAACTAAAACTAAACTAAAACTCCACTCCAGGTTTTCCTGGTTACCTCCAACTCTAGACACAGCAGCCTGCTGCCTGCAGTGTTTCTGTGCGTCTCCTCCTGCCTCGGTAGAAAACGCACAGGTGGAGGAGGTGGAGAAACACCTCTGTGTTGATCACTCGCCAGCTTAGCGAGCTTAGTGCAGGCAGTTGTTGACAGGGGGTTGATCACAAGCATATACAGTACATGGTTAGAAAGTGGAGTACTACATCTCTAACATCTTAGCTCAGCAGTAACTGTGACGCTGCAGGTGTAAGAGACGCTGTGTGTTCAGGTGCATAAAGTTGAAATGTCTTTAAAACCTCACACCTTCTTGTCCTCAAGCTTTGTGAGAAACATTCTTTAGATGAGGAGTGTTGAACACAAGTAAAATGTCCAGTATTGATGTGTTTTTTTAATTTCACTATAAACACAAATAGATCTGAGGCTATGTGTTAAAGTGCATTAAAGCTGCAGTATGTAGTTTCTGGAAAACGCTGGACAGAAAAATTTTGAACAGAGACACCTTTCTGGTCCCTCCCCCTTGCTCTCGGCTGACCTGCAACTCACCCTCCTTAGCTCCTCCTCCACAGCATGGCCTGTCTCGTGACTGGCCAGGCGGGGTTGGGACAGGCGGGGGATGGGCGTGAGAAGCTCGTTCATGAACCAAACTCTGTTTTTATTGGCTGGTTAACGGCGGGTCACTGTGGGTTTTTAGAAATGCTTGTAGTACCACCGGGAGAAGCCAGAGGACTATAGTTTTTTTCAGAGATTACCTGTCTAACATCAGTCTGTCAGGAGATAGTGACAGAGTGAAGAAATATGTTAAAAATATATTTTTAGAAAAGTTACATACAGTAGCTTTAATGGAAGCATATACAAGGTAAAGAATATTGGTCCTAGCACTGAGCCCTGAATCTGTCATCTATAGTGTAGATTACAGTGTAATACCGATTTATATATGATTTCGATACCGAACTAGCTTGAAGGGACGTTCTACCTCAATCCAGGGAATTAGATTATGGAATGGCTTGGTTGTAGTTAAAAATGCCAAGTCACTGTTTACATTTAAGAAAATGGTCAAAAGGAATTTGAAAAAATATATATGAATTAGCATAATGTGTATTGTATCAATTATTAGTTATGTATTTGTTATGTATCCTGAAGGGATTAACCTTAGTTTAAAACCTCAGTTTTGTTTTGGTCACCTGCTGTCTGCAGCCTACTCCTGCTGCACCTTTTTTTTACTCAGCTTCAATCAGGCTTGATTAGCTGAGCTGCAACACCTGCTGACTCTCTCTCTCTCCCTTTAAATGCACTGAGCTCAAGCCAGAATGTGTGGAGGTTATGGTTAGTGGAGGTTTGGATGGTTAGTGGAGAATAGAGGAGGTGTGTGCAGGTATGTGAGGTTTTGGTGTTTAGAGGACATTAAAATAATATTACAGTACAGTCAGCAGTGGAAGTCTGCTGCTTGATTGTTTGGTAGACTGGGAGTTTCTCCACCCTCCCAGATTGTGTTGATCACTAGGTAGACAGTGATTGTTGGTACACTTCATTCTGGAGTGGGTTAGTAGAGTACATTTGTGCTTGTGTGGACTCTGGTGACCCAGAGTAGAGGACCTGAGCTGAAGTGTTGGAGGTTTTTGAGTCTCAGAGTCTGAGGGCTCTGGTGGCTGTCTATCATAGAGGCAGCTGTGTGTGGGGGCTCGTGCCTTTTTTTTGTTGTAACATAATTCCTTTCATTACTTTTGGTTGGGTAAAGCGGTAGTCTAGTTTTCGCTATTCTTTTGGTTTTACATCCTGTAGGCCTAGAGTTTTGGTAGAGGTAGCCCGCTGTCTAACAGGGTTCGCCGGCTCTGTATAGAGTTGGCTCTGTTGGGCAGCTTTATTTTTCTTTTGGCCGCTTTATCCAAACCCACCTTTCGGTTGAACTTTCTTTTTTTTTAGGACGTGGGACGCCTGGAGAAGCTGGAGGTGGTTCCCCTCCTACAGATGACCCTTTTCCTTTAATAAATTTGTTAAACCTTTTCCTTGTGTCCTGTGTCCATTAAATATGTTTTGATCTTTGTTGGATCGTAACATATTTAGTGGGGGCTCGTCCGGGATATGATTAATGTTTGTCCGGAATATAGAGTTGTTTTGTGAGGAATTGTGAGTTTTGACGCTGCTACAGAGAGGGGTGCTGTGTTTTGAGACGACTGCTTGTTTGTTTGTCACAAACTTGTTGGAGTGTTTCAGTGAAGCACTTGAGTTTTGAGTCGGCTCATGATTGCTGAGCACCTGCTGACTGCCTGCTGATTGTGCCATAGTGCGTAGCTGTGTGGGTATGGGAGTTTGCATTGTGCTACGTTCAAATGCAGCTGGGATTTTGCTGTTTACAGTGAAAGTCATTTGAAGAAGGGTACAGCTTAAAAACTGTTTGTCTGCATCATGGCGTTCAATTTAAAGACATTTATTGAACAGCCTACAGTGCAGGTCTTTGCAGACTGCACAAGAGATCAAATGCTAAGTGTTGCAAACCATTATAAGATTGACGTCAGAAAATATGCTGATGGTGAATGGATGGGGAGTGAACTACTTTGTGAATTGGTCCAGCTTGGGATATTTCCTGAGCTTAATGAACAAGAGCGTCTAAGAAAAGAATCTGCTTTGAGGAAAGCAGAACATGATGAATGGATTGCCTTGAGGAGAAAGGAGCTTGAAGAGAAGCGAGCTGCTTTTGAGCTGGAGCGAGCTGCCTTAAAAGAAAAACAAGAGCGTGAACTTTTGTTTTTAAAAAAACAGGAACAAGAACGACAAGCTGCTTTGGAGAGATTTCAAGCTGCTCAGGAAGAGAAGAAGCGTCTTCTGGAACAAGAAAGACAGGAGTCACAGAGAGAATTAAAGCTCAAAGCTGAACTGGAGAAGCAACGTTCGTGTCCCACTGTGTGTCATCTAAAGGTGACACCAGAGCTTTTCACTCAAGCAGGAGAGCCACTTCTACAGGAGGTGGCGCTTCAAGAACATCGACTGGAGAAAGAAGAGGATGAGTTGGTTTTGAGTAACAGCTTCCTGATGGACTGTGAAGAAAAACCGATTTCAGTGGAGGAGGTGAAACTCTTGCTTCATCTTCAAGAAGGAGATGACGATCTCGGTGACTGTTTTTCACAGTTGTTTGACGCTGAACTACTCCTAGTTCAGTCAAGTGAGGACCTAAAGAACTTGAAGGAGGTGGCTCCACACCTGACTATTCCTCCTGTTCCACTGTGTCCAGTTTCAACAAATACAGAGGAAAATGAAAGACTGTTGTTGGATGATGTGGGACCATCCCCTCAACACGAAGCAGAAGACGACTATGTGAAAAAAAAATTGTTCCTGACTGTGCCACGTGAGCTACTACAACATCATGTTGTGTACAACTCCTTTTCTAAACTTTTCTTGTGTGTTTTCAGAGTAGCTGAAGAAAAACCGGTTACTCCTGACCAGAAGGTGAATGAGGAGAGCAGTCCAGTACTAACCAGTGCTGGTACGGAGGAGAACAATTCCTTCCCGTCAGAAAATAAAAGTCGACTCTCTTCTTCACTGGTTGACCACTTCAGAGATGTTGTTAGTATTTGTCAGACGAAACGAAAGCTTTTTAGGGTACAACCAGACCCAAGACGTTGTTTTGGCTTTCAAACCTTTTGAGTGTACCTGTAGATTAGATGTAAGCGGTTTGACAGACTAGTTTTTAATGAGGTTTTTAGTCTGTTTGAGTGATGAGGACCGTTACATGTAACCTCACTGTTTTATATGGGTCATGTACAATGTTTTTACTTAACATATACATCACCCCATACAAAACATTTAGCGGTGGGAATGTTATGTATCCTGAAGGGATTAACCTTAGTTTAAAACCTCAGTTTTGTTTTGGTCACCTGCTGTCTGCAGCCTACTCCTGCTGCACTTTTTTTTACTCAGCTTCAATCAGGCTTGATTAGCTGAGCTGCAACACCTGCTGACTCTCTCTCTCTCCCTTTAAATGCACTGAGCTCAAGCCAGAATGTGTGGAGGTTATGGTTAGTGGAGGTTTGGATGGTTAGTGGAGAATAGAGGAGGTGTGTGCAGGTATGTGAGGTTTTGGTGTTTAGAGGACATTAAAATAATATTACAGTACAGTCAGCAGTGGAAGTCTGCTGCTTGATTGTTTGGTAGACTGGGAGTTTCTCCACCCTCCCAGATTGTGTTGATCACTAGGTAGACAGTGATTGTTGGTACACTTCATTCTGGAGTGGGTTAGTAGAGTACATTTGTGCTTGTGTGGACTCTGGTGACCCAGAGTAGAGGACCTGAGCTGAAGTGTTGGAGGTTTTTGAGTCTCAGAGTCTGAGGGCTCTGGTGGCTGTCTATCATAGAGGCAGCTGTGTGTGGGGGCTCGTGCCTTTTTTTTGTTGTAACATAATTCCTTTCATTACTTTTGGTTGGGTAAAGCGGTAGTCTAGTTTTCGCTATTCTTTTGGTTTTACATCCTGTAGGCCTAGAGTTTTGGTAGAGGTAGCCCGCTGTCTAACAGGGTTCGCCGGCTCTGTATAGAGTTGGCTCTGTTGGGCAGCTTTATTTTTCTTTTGGCCGCTTTATCCAAACCCACCTTTCGGTTGAACTTTCTTTTTTTTTTAGGACGTGGGACGCCTGGAGAAGCTGGAGGTGGTTCCCCTCCTACAGATGACCCTTTTTCCTTTAATAAATTTGTTAAACCTTTTCCTTGTGTCCTGTGTCCATTAAATATGTTTTGATCTTTGTTGGATCGTAACAGTATTAGTATTAGAAAATTAGAAAGAGTTAGTCATTTTGTACTGCTGGTGAAAGATTATTGTTTAATCTGATTGTTTGAAAAAAGGGGCAGATATAATATTTGTTCTTTCTGCTACCTTTCATTTTTTTACATTGTGTATGTGTCGTTGATGGGATTGTCTTGTATTGTATTTCTTTTGTAAAAAAAATGAACAAATTTAATAAACATAAACATACCGATTTTTATTGAGCAAATACGTGATTAAATGGTGTGGAAATAAGTCATAGGCAGTCCAGCAGCACTAAAGCAGTCGCATCTCAGCAAGATGGTCACAGAATCCAATTATGTCCTGGGTCCTTTCTGGGTGGGGTTTGTATGTTCTTCCTGGGCTTCCTCCAGGTGCACCACTTTCTTCCCAATAACCACAAACATGTATGTGGTAACTAAATTGGTCCTAGGTGTGACTGAGAATGTGAATGGCTGTTTGTTACATTTGCCCCGACAAGTTGCTGTGATGCACTTGCAACCTGTGCAGGATGTACATCGTCTCTTGCACAGTGATTAAGATAGATAATTAAAGATATTTCATTATTTATTTACTAACTAAAAACCTACTTCTGAAATTCCAACAGGGGGTTGGTTTGAAACACAGCAATGAAGGCTAGCTACTTATGGGACATATCTGTCCTCTGGATGGAGAACGAAACGTTTCCGACTTAAAAAACACTGGTCCAGATGACATGATTGAACCTTTTTGTTGTTTATTTACTAACCTTTATTTGCCCAGATAAATCCCATTGAGATCACAGATCACAGAGCTCTTTTACATGGGAGGCCTGGGCCTTCAGGCAGCCTAACATGCATGTTTTAGACTGTGGGAGGAAACTGGAGCACCTAAAGAAAGCCCATGCAAACACGAGGAAAATGTGCAAACTCCACAATGAAAGACCCCATGCCCAACCCAGGGATCAAACTTCTTGCTGTGAGGCAACAGATGTAACCACTAACCCATTGTGCAACCAGACTGATACCAGCCCTGAAAGAAAAAAGTAATGAACAAACAGATGAGATAGAGAGATGGTTGGATCGTGTATAGATCTGTGACACAAACTAAAAGACAGGAAGTCATGAACACTTCAGGAGGTAACACGTTCCACTGATGTTTGAGCAACAAACCTCAGAGATTAGATCTAGTGGATCTGGATCTTGATCTCAGCTGCAGTGAACAAAATGCTGGTGTGGATTGTCAGTCATCCAGGAAGTGGTAATCCTCCTAACAACCATAAAGCACTTGCTTTATGACCATTGAGGATGTTTTGCTTTTTATTGGAGATTTTTCATTTCAAAACTGAAAGATGCCATGCTGGTGAAGATTCTCATTCATCCAGGACAAGGTCAGTCCAAACAAGATTAAAAGCTAAAACATCTGAACTTCATTTGTAACTAAAGACGTTTCGCTTCTCATCCGAGGAGCTTTCTCACTTCAAAGAACAGAGTGTGTGACGTTCAAGTTATAAAGCTGAACTAGAAACATATAGATGCCCTATCAATCCTCACAATAGGGGTTAGATGTCAAGTTTCAAGGTGCCAGTTTAAAAGCTTAAAGAATTAGTCTGAGTAAACGTTCAGACTGACTAGACACACTGGTCAGGTGGCCTGATCCAGTCACAGCCTTAGCAATATCATGACACACACACACACACAACACACACACACACACACAAAGACACACACATGGTCTCTGCTCTGCACACACACAAACTTGTAACTCGGATGTTGTGTGGATGAAAAGACAGCATCAAACTAAAAAAAAACTATGAACTAATGTAGCTTTCTAGCACTGATATGCTATTTTGTGGATAAGATGTTTCATAAGGTGAAAATACACACACACACATAAATATATATATATATACAGTACATATA
>JBBPBX010050138.1:0-10566 GCA_038048925.1 Garcialebias charrua | reverse complement strand
GTCCCTCATTTATCGTGGGTTTTTGGGACCACGCCCACTCACGATAAGTGAAAAACCACAAAGTAGAGATACAGTAGTCCAAGTTCAAGTTCAGGTCAAGTTCCGTAAACTTTGTCAAGACATGTGCCAGGCTGTAATCACACTCATCACCTGCTACTCCCAATCTCCCCCTTAAATAAACCATTTAAATCTAAATACTGTAACATTTTAAATAAAAAATCTGTTCATTTAAAATGTTACAGTATTTAAATTGTAGAGAAGAGAAGCACGGCGGGACATCAAAAGATGTCTCACAGCTTCAGCTCTGAAGCACGGAGCAGAAATTTACTTCTTGATCAATTACACTGAAAAAACTGAACATAGAAGTTATAAAATTATTAAAAACAATTTTTTAAACACATATTTTGTGATTATGATTAATTTACAGTGTGACATACTTGGAGTTTTAAGTTGGAAGACAAAAGTCCATCAGTGCATCTGGACAGCAAAGGGTTAACCCTTCACAAAGCTGCAGCAAGAGAAATGTGTGGCAGGAAGAGATGGAGATCTTGACAGGCTGCAGGAGGGAGATTTCCCTGCACTTGTGGGCTGCACACAGGTGCAAAATAATTTAAAATAATTTATTTTAAATAAACAAGCCATGGCTCATCTATCAATCAGCAAATTGTATCATGTTCAGTATTATTTTGAAAAACCGCGATATAGCAAATCAGCAAAAAACAAACCACAACGTAGCGAGGGACTACTACTTTGTACATTGTATTCTTGTTTAAATATTGAAACAGAAGGGTTGTTTATCTTTTAAATAATTTAGATCAGAACAACACTTTACAAAAGGATAAAGTTTGAAAAGACCCAAAGTCAAAATTAGTTCTGTTAATTCAGCCTTTGCGTAACCTCATATACTCTGTTTGGATAAACCAGAAGATGAAACCTGTTGTATTTTTACTTCAAGTACGTCAAGTACATTTGTGCTCCGTTGACAAATGGGCTTCTTTCCCAGCAACACACGGAAAAGAGCAATATAAACCAACCTTTGTCCTCCTGACATTGATTACACAAAGAACAAGATAATGAGCCTCAGATCCAGACAACATTGCTGCCACTATCTACGTAATAATGGCTTTTATTTAAAAAAAGGAAGAATTATGCACTATATTCTGATTTGTATATTGTAACACCAGTAGACTACTGTAAATAGACTGTTGCAGCAGAAATGATGGTTTTAATGATTTAGAAGTTATGTATAAACAGAAAATCTAAAATCATTATGTTCAAAGTACAACTCTAACATTTTTAAATGTTAAATCCATCCATCCATTATCTGATGCTTGTTCTGGAGCTGGAGCTGTCTGACATGCCCAGAAATCCTCCATAGGAAGGCGTCCAGGGGATATCCTTAAGCCTCCCACAGACTCGGGCGGACTGTGAGCTGTGTGAAAACTGCTCACATTGTCCGCAGACAGTTGAGACTTCATACTCGACCGGCTGCAGCCCAGCTCCACAGGCAAGGGGCATTTACTTTTGAGACAAACTGAGTTTGCCGATTGGTCATTTGCTAACATGCCTACTTGATTGATTGACAGGTCGCAAAAAAAGCAAAAAAGAGAAAGTTGACAGCAAGCGGCAGCGGTGTTCCTCCTGCAGCCACGCCGGACCTGATTTTAACTCTTTCGTTACAAATTCCTTCATTTCTCACAATATCAGTCATGGCGTCAACAGACGAGGAGAAAGAAATCACTTGTCTCTTGGCAAACCCCCCCAAAACAAACAAACAAACAAACAAAAGAAAAGGCCATTAAACCAGACCAGGGATGAAGAAGGGGAATTTAATACATTGGTGTCACATACAAGGTACGACACTGAGTACACCTACATGGTTGTAAAAATTGATCTTTGCACAGATATGCCCTGTGGGCATCTGCTTCAAGTCTAATCTGGCACACGTGGACCTCTGCAGACTGAAGGACGCTCGAGTCTGTGGGAGCCTTTAGGGAGTACTGTACAGTACTGCCCTTCAGTGTGAAGGGCACTTTTTGAGGAGACCCATTGGAAGATCCAAGACTTTTTCTGACTCACTACAGGCAGAAAAACGCATGCTGGTATTCAACGCCAGTTTCAATTTTTACTGTTTAAAGTACAGATAAGTTTATAGTCACAAAAAGGCACAGATACTATCAATGGGTCCTTGCAAAAATAATAATAATAATAATAATAATTGTCTAATCTTGTCATCTGCGTATGTTTCCCATACACAGACGAAATTCGTCTCTGCATTTAACCCAACCACCTACCAGGCGGTGCAGTGAGCAGCCATAGAAGGCGCTCGGGGAGCTGGAGAAATAGGTGTGCACTCATAGACACCCCAAGATGTGTAGCGGCCGGGACGCGAACCCGCGTCCTTCGGGTCCCAAGTCAAACGCCCTAACCACTACACCATCTTATTACTCAGGTGTGTAACAGTTTGATGATGCAGTGAGCTTACCCAGCAGACAGCCTTCGATCCATCCATCCATTTTCTTCCGCTTATCCGGGGTCGGGTCGCGGGGGTCATAGATATAATAAACACTAGATAAGACAGCCCCGCTGTTGGCCAATGGAGACCGACATCGTCAGACGGCGGCCATCTTGGGACAGACAGAACGCCCACTCTTAACATGAATGTGAATGGTGCATTCACTATTAAAATAACCATAACTTGCTTAATTTCCATCCGATTTTAAAACGGTTTGGTTTGTTATAAATGTGAGAGATGTTGTTATAATATGGTATACTTAAGATGGACGTTCACATGAAAATAACGTTATGTAGACACTGTATTGCACTAGCAGTATACACAATAAGATTATATTTACATCTATTTCTAAATACATGTTTATTTCCAGCGAAATTAACTGACATATGTTACAATGCTAATAAATATTTAATACTATTTCATCATAAATAGTATTATTATTGGTGATATGAAATTAATTTATGCCAATTTTTTTCCCTACACATTTAAATATTATGTAATATTAAATACATTATTACACCAACCTTGGTCAATATGTGTAGTTTATTCTTTTTAGATACATGAAAAGATTTAATAATTGAGAAATATAAATAAACAAACAAATAAACAAAAATAAACATCTGATAGTGTGACATCTGATAGTGTGACAAGACTCTCACTCCCTCGGTGCAACAGTAACTATTTAAACATTAAAACACTGAAACATATAATAATAGACATAAGCATAAAATAGTAAAACTTTAACACTGTCCTGAGTTTTTGCATAGTGGTATAAGAGTATGAAAATTTACACCAACTCTAAAAACTAAAGCACTAAACATTTAATGAACATAATACTGTTCTGAGTTTTTGCATACTAGTACAAAAAGTAAAAAAGTATAAAAAGTATAACTATAAAATAAACTAAAGGTTCTAGCATTGACATTTGCAAAGTGGCAAAGCAGCATATCAGTTAATGTACACAGTATATGCATGAGGTAGTAGTTCATGTTGTTATAGAATGGCATATGCAGTAAGGCACATTGGGCATCCTTAAATATCTGGCGATGATGAAGCTCTTCTAATGCATGCTCTACCAACACTTTCTGTGTCTCTGGTGTTAGGGACTTGGTCAGATAATATGCAATCGGAGCTTTCCAATAACCTTGAAGCCCAACCACCATGAACACCAGAGCCTCAGAGGCAATGTCAGCTTCATTTATCCGATCTCCCATGTCCACAAATCCAGACATTGTTTGTGTCTGAGGATCATATTGAACATGCTTTTTGATGGCCATGGCATCCAGCATCAAAGAGACACATCCGTATTTGGCCTCATCTGCTTTGCGACGTTGCTCCAGCATGTCCAACATCATTTTATTTAGACCAGGTTTGGCATCAACAGAGCTCAGCCACCTTAGTAAAATAAAAAAGTAAAAATTTAACCATACAATCATTTAAACACTAAGCATCCCTACTGAAAACACTTGGCATCCCAAAAATAGATGCCATTGCACTAAAAAGTTAAAAATGTAAGCCTTTTTCAGCAAGTTCTACAATTCATGGTAACACAATATGTAGCGCTTAAGTTTCTCCAAGTGATTTAGTTTACAGTCAAACATAATGAAGAATACCTTTGCAATGATCTCGGATGTGGGAGGCAAATATGCAGAGTGTCTCTCAGATAGTGATATGCCTTTGGCCCATGCAAATGGAGCGTAAGGGCAAACTCTCTCTGGGCCTTGGTGTACTTGCTGCCCTGCCTCGACAACAGTTGAACTGGAAGATCTGAAAAACAGTTAAGAGTGATTTAGTGGGTGTCATTTCACCAAAGAACATAAAATACCCTATATACTATGTATTCAATGTAATATTTTTAATTTACCCGAGTAGCATTCAAGCTTGTCTTTTAGCTCTTCATTGATGAGATTTTTCTCCTTCAGTTCCTCTAGAAGAGACAGCATGCTTTTCTTGGCCCTCCTTTCTCTTGCCAAGGCATTCGATTTCTCCCTCTGCAATTTCCTCACTCTAGCTGAGGCTTCATTAAGTTTGGCATATATAGCCTTGGGGCAAGGAGGCAGTGAATACGGGTGGTCAGTGGCCTGCCGCTTGCAGCACTTTCGCCTCTTTGCAGTGGCTTCCAGTTGCTTTGCAAAAATATACAAATATATAAATAATATTAATGTGGAATTTAACAGTTTAAAAAAAAATAATTATTCACTTATCAATTGTGTGAATCAATTAATACTCACAACATCAGACTGAGCTTTATCCTGAGACAGGTCCATTGCCAGGTTGTCTTCTATTCTTCTAGAGGTGTTTGAGCCTCTTGTTTTTACAAGCTAAAATAAACAAAAGTAGAGTGTCTAAAATGTGCTATGTAAAGAACAACACATTGTTTATTGCTAAATTTGCAGAAAGAAATACTAAACTGTGACATTTAACCACATATTTATATATACAGTAGTTTATAGACATATCAATCTTATACATCTTGAAATCTTGTAGGTCGATGATACATACCTTTTGAAGATGCGATGGAAAATTGAAAAGTGTTGGAACAACACTATCTTTTAATCTAACAGTCTGCCCTGTCCGATCGAAGTCCTCAGAACTGAAGTGATCACTGCAGAGCAGTGTCCTGTCCAGGGCAACAAAACCCTCTCTTCTCAGGGCAACTTCCCACTGCCGCCTCCTCTCTCTGGTTTTGGGAAACCTTAAAAACATGAAGAAGATGGTCATTATTTTCCACACTTCCTTTCTTTACCTTTGAATTATAGTAATGACAATTATACACATATATCATACTTTTGGTGTGCTTGCATTTACTTTTGGTACAATAAAACAGCTATTAAAAATTGTGTCCAAAAGAAACACTAAATCATACATCATAATTTATATAAAGATACTTTTACAAGCCGTATACCATACCATACCATTTTATTTATAGAGCACTTAAAACAACAACAAGGTCAACCAAAGTGCTGTAAATATATATTATGTCATTATTATGTAAATATATATTATGTATAATATTATGTCAATAATATTATCTCACATTTTGGTGTGTAGCATGACCAATAATGTGCACTGATCCAAAATATAACTATGATTATTCTAATTAAAGTAATAATACTGTCACAGAGTCTTACTTGTGAAATGTGATCCCAAGGTTTCTTGTTTTGATGTTACGCCTATTGGAGCATCCATAGGCTGCACAAAAGTCAGGCATCTTGTCAAAGAGTATTTCTGTAAAACACAAAGCAGTAATTAGTGTTGAACATACCAAACCGCTTGGAAATCATGTGCAGCTTTAGTTCAGTTAAAAACAAAGAGCTCCTAGTGATCTAAGAATGCTGGGGAAATATTTGGAATACTGTACTAGCTAGCCCTTAATCAAAGGCTCTTGTTAATAGTATGCTAATAAATACAATCATGATCAAGATAGTCATTTACAGTAGTTTGTAATAAAATAGTTATTGGTGTAATAAAAACAGATTCTAGATTCTCGATGAGTGTGACACCCAAAACATGAATAAAACGTTTTAAAAAAGACAAAAGTGCTGTCTGACTACCAAAGAAATCATAGCCACGTTAATAACGTTTTTAAAAAGATAAACCGTTTGTAAATCCGTCAAGATTACAGCGAGTTAAGAGTATTTTTGTTTGTGTAAACCCCTCACCTCCATTCAGTTTCAACAGCTGCAGCTAATGTTGCTGTCTGTCGCAAGATGGCTGCCACGTGACGACGCCGGAGACTCCGCCTCAGCTTATCTAGTGTTTATTATATCTATGGCGGGGGTAGCAGCCTAAGTAGGGAGGCCCAGACTTCCCTCTCCCCAGCCACATGGAGCAGCTCCTCTGGGGGAATCCCAAGGCGTTCCCAGGCCAGCCGAGAAACATAGTCCCTCCAGCGTGTCCTGGGTCTTCCTCTGGGTCTCCTCCCGGTGGGACATGCCCGGAACACCTCACCAGGGAGGCGTCCAGGAGGCATCCTAACCAGATGCCCGAGCCACCTCAACTGGCTCCTCTCGATGTGGAGAAGCAGCGGCTCTACTCCGAGTCCCTCCCGGATGACTGAGCTTCTCACCCTATCTCTAAGGGAGAGTCCAGACACCCTGCGGAGAAAACTCATTTCAGCCGCTTGTATCCGAGATCTCGTTCTTTCGGTCACAACCCAAAGCTCATGACCATAGATGAGGGTGGGAACGTAGATCGATCGGTAAATTGAGAGCTTTGCCTTTCGACTCAGCTCTCTCTTCACCACGACAGACCGGTACAGCCCGCTTCACTGCGGATGCTGCACCTATCCGCCTATCGATCTCACGCTCCAGTTTTCCCTCATTCGTGAACAAGACCCGAGATACTTAAACTCCTCCACTTGGGGCAGGACCTCCTCCCCGACCCGGAGAGGGCATGCTACCCTTTTCCGGCTCAAGACCATGGCCTCGGATTTGGAGGAACTGATCCTCATCCCGGCCGCATCACACTCGGCTGCAAACCGCTCCAGCGAAAGCTGTAGATCACGACCTGATGAAGCCAATAGGACCACATCATCTGCAAAAAACAGAGAAGCGATTCTAAGGCCACCAAAACGGATCCTCTCAACACCTTGGCTGCGCCTAGAAATTCTGTCCATAAAAGTTATGAACAGAATCGGTGACAAAGGGCAACCTTGGCGGAGTCCAACTCTCACTGGAAACGAGCCTGACTTACTGCCGGCAATGCGGACCAAGCTCTGACACCGGTCGTACAGGGACCTAACAGCCCATATCAATGGGTCTGGTACCCCATACTCCCGGAGTACCCCCCACAGAACCCCCCGAGGGACGCGGTCGAATGCCTTCTCCAAGTCCACAAAGCACATGTAAACTGGTTGGGCAAACTCCCACGTACCCTCCAGGACCCTGCTGAGGGTGTAGAGCTGGTCCAGTGTTCCACGACCAGCACGAAAACCACACTGCTCCTCCTGAATCCGAGGTTCGACTATCCGACGGACCCTCCTCTCCAGAACCCCTGAATAGACCTTACCAGGGAGGCTTAAGAGTGTGATCCCCCTATAGTTGGAACACACCCTACGGTCCCCCTTTTTGAATAGGGGAACCACCACCCCAGTCTGCCAATCCAAGGGAACTGCCCCCGATGTCCACGCGATATTGCAGAGTCGCGTAAGCCAACACAACCCCACAACATCCAGAGCCCTAAGGAACTCAGGGCGAATCTCATCCACCCCCGGAGCCCTGCCACCGCGGAGCTTTTTAACCACCTCGGTGACCTCAGCACCAGAGATTGGAGAGCCCGACCCAAAGTCCCCAGGCTCCGCTTCCTCAGTGGAAGACGTGCCAGTAGGATTGAGGAGGTCTTCGAAGTATTCCGCCCACCGACTCACAACATCCCGAGTTGAGGTCAACAGCACGCCATCCCCACCATAAATGGTGTTGGTCGCGTACCGCTTTCCCCCCCTGAGACGCCGGATGGTGGACCAGAATCGCCTCGAAGCCGTACGGAAGTCATTCTCCATGGCCTCTCCGAACTCCTCCCACGCCCGAGTTTTTGCCTCAGCAACCACCCGAGCCGCATGCCGCTTGGACTGTCGGTACCTATCTGCTGCTTCCGGGGTCCCACAGGCCAAAAAGGCCCAATAGGACTCCTTCTTCAGCTTGACAGCATCCCTCACCGCCGGTGTCCACCACCGGGTTCGAGGGTTGCCACCACGACAGGCACCAACAACCTTGCGGCCACAACTCTGATAAGCTACCTCGACAATAGAGGCGCGGAACATGGTCCACTCGGACTCAATGTCCCCCGCCTCCCTCGGAACGTGTTCAAAGCTCTCCCGGAGGTGGGAGTTAAAGCTCCGTCTTACGGGAGACTCTGCCAGACGTTCCCAGCAGACCCTCACAATACGTTTGGGTCTGCCAGGTCTGACCGGCATCCTCCCCCACCATCGGAGCCAACTCACCACCAGGTAGTGGTCAGTTGACAGCTCCGCCCCTCTCTTCACCCGAGTGTCCAGGACATGCGGCCGCAGATCAGATGAGACGACAACAAAGTCGATCATCGAACTGCGACCTAGGGTGTCCTGGTGCCAAGAGCACATATGTACACCCTTATGCCTGAACATGGTGTTCGTTATGGACAATCCATGACGAGCACAGAAGTCCAATAACAGAACACCACTCGGGTTCAGATCAGGGGGGCCGTTCCTCCCAACCACACCCCTCCAGGTCTCACTGTCATTGCCCACGTGAGCGTTGAAGTCCCCCAGTAGAACAAGGGAGTCCCCAGGAGGCGCACTCTCCAATACCCCCTCCAAGGACTCCAAAAAGGGTGGGTAATCTGCGCTGCCGTTTGGCGCATAGGCACAAACAACAGTCAGAGCCCGTCCCCCCACACGTAGGCGAAGGGAGGCTACCCTCTCGTTCACCGGGGTGAACCCCAACGTACAGGCACCAAGATGGGGGCAACAAGTATGCCCACTCCTGCTCTGCGCCTCTCACCAGGGACAACTCCAGAGTGGAAGACAGCCTTCCATTGATGGGAAATGACACGACCCTCACCTGCATAAATAAGTTTATCACAGAAATCTGTTTAAAGCAGACATTCTTTGTCAAAAACAGCATATGTTATTGTAAAAGCCACAATAAAGCTGCAGCACAACTTCAAACCTAGGAACCTTCCCTCTACCTCACCACTGGTACCTGTGGTTGTTTTGAAGGTCAAACAGCTTATCTGCTTCTCGAGCTGTCTGCATTGTATCTGATCTAAAAAATATCTTCCCAAAAACTGTAGATGAAGGGTTTCTTTTTTATCTTCTTGTACAACTCGTCATTGAATCGCCACCTTATCATGGTGTAGGTGTTTGTGCACCTGAACGATGCTTCTTGAGCTGTCTGCATTGTATCTGATCTCAAAAATATCTTCCCAAAAACTGTAGATGAAGGGTTTCTTTTTATCTTCTTGTATAACTCGTCCTCGAATTGCCACTTTATCATGGTGTAGGTGTTTGTGCGCCTGAATGATGCTAGAAGCTATGCTGTCTGGGGCAAAAAATAAATAAATTCCAGGGCAATTTTAATTCCCCGCAGGTAGGGTCTCCAAGGCAAATTGATTCTAACGTGACAGTCCAGACAAAGAGCAATTCCAAAGACTCTTATGGACATAAAACAGCAAGGAACTCTGTGTCCCTTGACCGGTCGTAGGTTACCTGTGCCCCACCCTGGAGCCAGGCCTGGGGGAGCGGCTCATTGGTGAGCACTTGGCGAATGGGTCTTTATCCATGCGGCCCGGTCTGGCTCAGCCCAAATGAACAGCATGAATTTGCCTTCCTGTGGGCCCAGGCCCTGCAGGAGGGGCTATATGAGTCAGGTGCATGACTCCATGGGTAGTGACCGAAGGCAGGGACCTTGGTGCTCTGACCATGTCTTACCAAAGCTGGCTCTTGGGACATGGAATGTGACCTCTCTGGTGGGGAAGGAGCCCGAGCTTATGTGTGAGGTTGAGAGGTACTGACTAGATATGGTTGGGCTCACCTCGACATACAGCATGGACTCTGGAACTGATCTCCTTGAGAGAAGCTGGACCTTATTCTACTCTGGAGTTGCCCATGATGAGAGGTACCAAGCTGGTGTGGGTATACTCTTAGTCCCCTGACTTGGTACCTGTGTGTTGGAGTTTTCCCTGGTACATGAGAGGGTAGCCTCCATGCGCCTTCAGGTGGGGGGATGGGCTCTGACTGTTGTTTGTGCCTATGCAACAAATGGCAGTTCAGAGTATCCGGCCTTCTTGGAGTCCTTGGTGGGGGTGCTGGAAGGTGCACCAACTGGAGACTCCTTTTTTCTACTGGGGGACTTCAATGCCAACATGGGTAATGACTGTGTGACCTGGACGGGCATAATTGGGAGGAACGGCCTCTCGGATCTGAACCTGAGCAGTGTTCTGTTGTTGGACTTCTGTGCTAGTCATAGTTTGTCCTTCATAAACACCATGTTCTAACATAAGGGTGTCCATAAAGCTGCACTGACATCATGTTTTAACTATAAATCATTTTGCACTACACACACATATATATA
>JBBPBX010050137.1:0-25098 GCA_038048925.1 Garcialebias charrua | reverse complement strand
TTTGAATGTCCAGAGGACCAGACTTAGCTTTTTTAGATAAGAAGTAGTGCAAACTGAATGAGCACATGACCGAGAGTTTAGTGAATAACCCGTTTGATGACACAGAGTCCAGTGTTAAAATCTTTGTGTTGAGTGATAATGTGTGAGAAAGTTTTTTGTGTTAAGGCAGTTCAACATCTGGAGAGCTGGTGCAAAGAGAACAACCTTCACATGAATGTGAAGAAGACGAAGGAGATGATTGTGGACTTCAGAAGGAACAAACACACCCACACCCCACTGTATATAGGTGGATCTGCGGTGGAGGTGGTCTCCAGCTACAAGTACCTGGGTGTACACTTGAATGATAACCTCAGCTGGAGCAATAACACCACCAGCCTGATCAAGAAAGGTCATCAGAGACTCTACTTCCTCAGACGGCTGAGACGAGCTGGTCTGAGCAGCCCAGTCCTCACCTCCTTCTACAGGTGTGCAGTGGAGAGCATCCTGTGCTCCAGCATCAATGTGTGGCATGGAGGCTGCACAGTTGCAGAGAGGAAAGCTCTACAGAGAGTGGTGAAGGCTGCACAGAAGTCTGTTGGAGTCAGTCTCCCCACCATCACAGACATTTACACCTCCAGATGCAGGAAAAGAGCCACCTGCATCATGAAAGACCTCACTCACCCAGCACACTCACTCTTTGCACCACTCCCCTCGGGACGGAGGTTGAGGAGCATCAAATGTAGAACCACTAGACTGAGGAACAGCTTCTACCCTGAGGCTGTCAGACTCATGAATAAATAAATAATAAGAATAAACACTGCAAAATGTCACATCATGTTGATACTGATCTGTTTCTTGTTGCTGCGTTCATCTGTGACCATCTGCTCATAATGACTCATGTTCGTGCTGCTGTTTATAATGATGTTTTTCTACTACATTAGGGCTTAGTGTATTACTAGCTGATGTCTCTCTTAGTTAATCCTAGATGTTATTATTGTTTTTCTCTTGCATTTGTTGTTGGATGTAACTGGGACCCTGTGTACATAATCTCGTTTTCAACACATGTACTACATGCGGTGCAAATGACAATAAAGACTCTCTGACTCTGACTCTGACAAATGGGAGGGGAGGCAGAGCAGGCAGAGTGTTTAGCATCCTGACTGCCTGATGAACAGAGCTGTCTCTCAGTCTGCTGGTACGAGCCTGGAGACTCCTCAGTCTCCTCCCTGATGGCAGCAGTCTGAAGCAGCTGTGTAGTGGGTGTGTGGGATCACCTGCCATGCAGTGGGCTTTCCGAGTGAGGCGTTTGCTGTGTAAGTCCTGCAGTGAGGGCAAGGAGGTGCCGACGATCTTCTCAGCTGCTCTCACGATGCGCTGGAGGCTCTTGCGGCATGATGCAGTACATGCACCAAACCACACAGTGATGCAGCTGGTCAGGACACTTTCTATGGCACCCCTGTAGAAGGTGCACATGATGGGGGTTGAAGCTCCAGCCCTTTTCAGCTTGCGGAGAAAGTAGAGGCGCTGGTGAGCCTTCTTGGCCAGTGCTGCAGTGTTCCTGCTCCAGGACAGGTCCTTTGAGACGTGCACTCCCAGGAACTTGGTGCTGTCCACTCTCTCCACTGCGGTGCTGTTGATGGTCAGAGGGGCATGTTGTGCAATTATTGTCAAATGTCAAACAATATTATCGTTTATCGCAATAATTTCTGAGACAATTAATTGCCCAGTAAAATGTGTTATGTGACAGGCCCACACCCCCCACACACACACCTATAACAACAAGTCTGAGAAAAGCAGAAAGAGAAGCGGCTGAGTGGTTTGAAGCATGGTGGTTTGTGTTACTAATTGAAGTGTTGCTTTTTAAAAAAAGGCCACACACACCACCATAATGCTCGTGTAACAATCCATTTTTATCAGATCGAGTCACACCTGACAGTGTTGTGTTTCTCACTCGGTTACGCAACTCCCAGGTTTCAAGCGTCTTTGTCTGCTTCAGACAGCAAAGCTGACCCTGAACGCAAGAAGCCTCCACGCAGGGACACACATAAACACACACACACACACACACACACACACATCTAACAAAGAAAGATTAAAAAAATTGTGTTAAAGACTACAAATCTGAGCAGCAGTGAGGATGAGGGTCAAATAAACACAAAGAAGAGCTGGCAGTCCCGACCTGTTGCTGCTCCACTGTTTAGGCCACATTCTCAGCCAGGTCCTTGACGTTCCACACACTGAGATTACACGAGTGTGTGGTGTCTAGTGCAACGTCATTCACAAATATTTAGCCTTCTGCTCCATCTGTAAACAGGCTCAGACCAACAGTTCTCCAGAGAAGGTTGTCATCAATGTCTTTGACTACAGCTGCGTCTCGATCTGATTAGTCGAGAGCCCGTCTGTGTGCAGGTCTGCCAGGGTTTTTATTTCTTGTCTAGCCAGGGCCAGATGGCAGGGAATGTTTAGTCAAATGGGATTAGAGATTAGGATTAAGGGGACTTCAAATTACCTAGATGCACAGTCACTGGATGACACAGAGCTGCGAGATGGAGAAGGCACTAAGCTTTGGTGTGCAAATGGGGGAAAATTTTTTTTTTAAAGAGAAACCGAAATTAAAGTTCACTGACATTTATGAAGATGTTTTGTGGTTAAATGGAGGCTTCATTCTCTTGCAAAATTATGACGGTGAGGTCCAAAGTGTAGGATTGTATGTTACATCTAGAGGAAGTTCGACTGAAACCAGCCAAACTACGCCCAACTGTCTGTGTTTTAAAGCTTGAAGACAAATCAAAAATCCTGTTGGTTGGCTCCGAGACCCAAAGAAGAAAAAATATTACGGTAATCCAATTTATTTTACAAAGTTACAAAACTTCATTCACAACCACACAGTCTGATGTACAAACACAAAAATATAACGATTAGGAATTTGGGTATGAAGACAATCACAATGTTGCCACTCTCGTCTGCAAATGGTTTTGTCCTGCTACTTTCTCCCCCTCTAGATGCTTTTCTGTGGCCTTACCAGTTCTGTACGGTGGCCATGAGGTGCAACCCTTATTTGTTAATGTGTTTTGCACCTCATGGCCACCGTAGTTCTGTACTTCCACTTTTATGAAGGGGAGGGGGCGTCTAAGATTGACATCATTGTATGTTTCTATACAATGACAAAATTAGTTCTCTGCATTGAGCCCATCACACCTGAGATACACCCAGGTGGAGCAGTGGGCAGCTATGTAAGCACCCGGGGAGCAGTTAGGGATTGGGTGTCTTACTCAGGGACACCATGACATGTGGGAATGGTTGGGAGTCGAACTGCGACTTTCTGGTCCCAGGTCGGATGCCCTACCACTACTCCATCTTGGACTCCCATGAAGATCTTATTGCATATTTTCTTAACAGAGCGCTTTGATCTCACACTGCAGGTTTACTCGTGGTTCCTAGAGTTTACAAAAACAGAATGGGAGGCAGATCTTTCAGTTGTCAGGCTCCTCTCTTGTGGAACCAACTTCCACTTTCTGTCCATGAGGCTGACACATTGTCTACTTTTAAGATTAGGCTTAAGTCTTTCTTTTTTGATAAATCCTATAGTGAGGGTTGGTTTGGTTCCTTGAGCTATCCCTTAGTTATGCTGCTATATCCTTAAGGTGTTTTCACATCTGATAGTCCAATAGACTCGGTTTGATTGGGGGCCAACATTCAGAACATTTGTTACATTTTCAGCTGGTGCAGTTAACATTCACACTGTACTGTCAGTCCCCCTCGCCTGTGGCTGCACCAAGAACTAAAGAAGGAAATGACCCCAAACACCTCTGAAGAAGACACTTCTTCTTCTTCTGGAAATAAAACAAAATTGGAGTGGTGTCAAGTTTGAGAGGTTTTAGGATTTCTGTTTTGTCATTTTCAACAATGGACTCAGCATGAGCGGAAGATGAGGCTTCATATGAGGTATGGGAGGAAACCAGAGGACCCGGAGAAAACCCACACAAGCACGAGAAGAACATGCAAACTCCAACCAAAAAGACCCCAGGTCCAACCGGGGATTGAACCCAGGACCTTTTTGCTGTGAGGCAACAGTACTAACCACTGAGCTGTCGAGCTGCCGCCAACCATGCATTTGTATTCATTAGTAACTATTCATTGAGGATATGTGGTCAGTTTGTCCTCCAGTAGTTTAAGGGTGCATTCACACCATCCGCTTTAATCGAACTCTAGTCCATTTGCCTAGAAAGTCCGGTTCATTTAAGGAGCTGTGAATGCACAATCAAACTCTGATGCAGACCAAAAATGCAAACTCTGGTCCGCCTAAGTCCCTAGGTCTGGGTCCGGTTGAAGTGAACTCTAGCGCGGTTTGAATGCATTGTGAATGCAAGTGGACCGGAGAACGTTCCAAAAGCAGGAAGTGGACTACTGTACAGTGCATGGCAAACAAACGTGCATTTCTCTCAGATCAAAAACATGCATGTTAGTCAGGTCCAGGCCTCCCTTGCTAAAGAGATCTGTGATCTCAGTGGGATTTGCCTGGTTAAATAAAAAGGTAAGTTAATAATAAAGTTTATTTTCAATGTTTCTCCTACCACGATACAAGGAGGGCGCCCCACCTGGTCAACAGAACCGAGCGCCCTGCCTATACCGAACTGTCCCCACCCCTGACTACAACTGCCGGCACTGACATAGCGCTAAGCTAGCTACGTGCAATACAGATGTGCTAGCTAAAACGCTAGAGGTAGAACTTCATCACGCTGAGCCATTTCCTTCATTATCCCCTGCTGACAAAAAGTGCACAAATGGCTCTGTGTGTTGTAACTTAGGGGTTACTCCTGTGCCAAGTTAGACATGTGTCTTTTACCAATAAGTCAGTAAATCTGGTGAGGCTCAGATGTTCACCAGCCTTGAACGCAGCATTACCTTTGTGAATCTGGAGCCGTAAGAAAGTTTCTAAAGTCACATTCACAGGCAGCTGTTCCGTGCACTCGTGTTGACTGATTATTGACAGTCTGTGAGCAGAATATTTCCACTTATGCTATTTGAAATGTGTATACTTGAACAACTCCGCTCATTCTCAATCAGTTCATCTGGACAGTTTCTTTTTAGCAGAAACGTTTGTGGTTGGTCCACATAAGTTGCTTACTTGGTGGGTTAACTTCAGTGTGCTTTGGACTACTCTGACTGAGGAAGCCCTCTGGAGTGAGGGTGAAACGTTTCTGCTAAAAAGAAACTGTCCAGATGAACTGATTGAGAATGAGCGGATTTGATACCTGGACTATTGAGAATTAACTTTCTTGACTTGAACAACTGTTTATACATTTGTGGATCTTGTAGTATGCATTAGTAAAATTTGAGGTATGCTCGAGGATCTTATTGTACGCATACAAATCTTCTGCGTTTGTGTGACTACTTTTGAGGATAATTTATCTTCATACACCCAGGCCCAACTTTTTGAACCTGTCAAGATGCAACACTGCAAGATCAGCAAGATGTTATCCCCATGAATACCACGTCCACCTTAGTCCGTTTCATGATCTAATCATGATTAAGGTCATAGCCTGGGGACAAGGTTCTGTTTCCAATTGTCAACAACATAGGTGCACACAGGCTTCACATCATGGACATGATGTTACCATGAAAACTTTTCTCTTTGTGAGTTACAAACTGGCTGTGTTCAACATCTGACATTTTTCTACTTTTAGTTCGAGGCAATAAAACAGGAAAACACACACAATCAAAGTCCACTGTTGTGAATGTTGGATAAAAACGGAACGTGTGTTAAAATATTATTATCATAATAACGAGCGGTGTGCTGATATTCCCATGCCATGGCAGGATTTAAATAGTGAATAAGCATTTCAGTTGAACAGAATGTAAACCTTAATGATTTTGGTGCTAGATGTTCAGGTGGGTATGAGTTGCATTGAGTATAAAACAGAGGTGATTTAATTTAAATTATTTTCTGTATGTACAAGTTTGTACAGAGCGATAGATCCTGGTTAGTGAAGGGAGATATTTTACCCAGCACCAGGCTAAATGGTGAAGCAGAGGTGGCCGTGGCCACCATATAATAATATTTGGCCACCCCAGTCATTTGGGGGAAACTATACTTTTAAGCAATAAATAAAAACTAGAAAGTTTTAAAATGATAGGGGTGGTGGGTATGCTTAAATGGTGGTGGCCATCTTGGATTTTGACTTGGCAACTCAAATACAGTATCACTAAAATTAGAAACATCTTGTCTATAAATGATGCAGAAAAACTGGTTCATGCATTTGTCACGTCTAGACTGGACTATTGCAATGGTTTATTATCTGGGTGTCCAAATAGTTCTTTAAAAAGTCTACAGTTGATCCAAAATGCTGCTGCCAGAGTCTTAACTGGAGTTAGTGGGAGAGATCACATTTCTCCAGTTTTAGCTTCTCTCCATTGGCTCCCTGTCAAATCCAGAATATAATTCAATATCTTACTTCAAACCTACAAAGCTCTCAACAACCTAGCTCCATCTTATATTACAGATCTAATTGTTCCATATTTTCCTAACGGAGCACTTTGCTGTCAGACTGCAGGTTTACTGGTGGTCCGTAGAGTTCCCAAAAGCAGAATGGGAGGAAGATCTTCCAGTTATCAGGCTCCTCTCTTGTGGAACCAACTTCTAGTTTTTGTCCATGAGGCTGACACATTGTCCAGTTTTAAGACTTTTCTTTTTGATAAATCCTATAGTTAGGGCTGGCTTGTTATGCTGCTATAGACTTACTGGAGGTCAAATTGACCTCATGTCCTTAAATGATTCATTAAAATTAGTTTTCATTTGTTATTATTTCTATCTTAATAAAAAAATATAATATAAATGTCACATTTTTGTCATCTGTGTATGTTTCCCATACTTGACAGACGAAATTGGCCTCTGCATTTAACCCAACCACCACCAGGTGGTGCAATGAGCAGCCATAGAAAGCGCCCGGGGAGCTGGAGAATTAGGTGTGCACTCATAGACACCCCAAGGTGTGTAGTGGCCGGGGCGCGAACCCGCGTCCTTCGGGTCCCAAGTCCCAAGCCCTGCCACTACACCATCTTGGCTCCTAACATGTGATTCTTGACCTGCCATTGTGTATCTGGTCCTCTCAAACCCAGCCAGTTGAAGCAGATGACCGCTTGTCCTGAGCCTGGTTCTGCTAAAGGTTTCTTCCTCATGGAGTTTTTCCTTTCCACTGTTGCCTTCATGCTTGCTCAAGATGAGAGTTCTGTGATGGAGTTAAACTCAAGCAGTCTGCTCCTCAGATAAATAATGTTAAATTATAATTTTTATATATGAATATTTCTGTTCAGTGTCCTGAGACGACTTCTGTTTTGACTTGGCGCTATATAAATAAACTGAATTGAATTCAACTCAATTATTGATAGTGACATTCCTTACATGTAGACACACCAGAATGGAAGTTTGTACCTCATTTATATTTCAAGTTATGCTCACATGTTCCCCTCTCTGTAATTGGAGACAATACTGTAAACAGATTTGCACACCAGTTCAATTGATGTGCGCCTCCATTTGTTTTTTCATTTTACTTTTAGCTCTGCATAAAGAGATTGCACAACTGGTTCATTTTATTATTATTATTTTAAGAATATTTGATATGTCTGAAAAAGCTATGGTACGGTAAGTCTGGTCCTCTGGTCCTCTGGACATTCAAAAAACAAACAAACGAAAATAAATGTAGAAACGTTTCGTCTTTCGTCCGAAAGACTTCCTCAGTCTGAGCTGCTGTATTCAGCTCAGTCTTATAAATAGCACCCTCTCACAGTGGATCAACCAGTTTGCTGCTGACAGCCAAAACCAGCTGCTCACATGATCAAGGATGAATAGCAAACAACCATCAGGGTGCAAACAATCCATCGTTAGGCTGATGGTCCTCTTTGATCATGTGAGCAGCTGGTTTAGTCTGTCATCAGCCAACTGGTTGATCCACTGTGAGAGGGTGCTATTTATAAGACTGAGCTGAACACAGCTTCTCAGACTGAGGAAGTCTTTCGGACGAAAGACGAAACGTTTCTACTTTTCCAGAGGACTAGACTTAGCTTTTTCACATTTTTCTACCTGGATGATTGAGCATGCATCAGGGTAATATTTGATGTGAAATTCTAGCCAATTTATAGCTTCTTTTGAACTACTGGCTAATATCAATTTTTTATTTCTAAATACTGTAGTTTTATTCAAGTCATTATACATCAAAGCTTCTAGATGATTAGATGCTCAGTTTAGTTTATTTAAAGTGTAATATTTGGCGATTTGAAAAGCTGCTTTTTTTTGTGTGTGAAAGGTCACGCAGAGTAAACTGTGAAGCCGGTGTCGGGCTCGTTTGTTTTGGTGTGCTGTGGAAAGGTGGCGGTTCAACATGACGAAACACGAGAAGGATCACCGTCATCCATACACACAAAGGCGCTCGCTCCAAGATCCTGAAAACATGTTATGATTCCACACCTGGCTGTGAAAACACTTATGAATGTTTTATTGGGTTTTAATCAATGGCGTTTTTCAAAAACGACACAATGAATGTTTAATACCTCCTCCTTATAATGTAGAAAACTCTTACATTTTATTATCAGATCATTAAAAATGGGTAAAGACAGAGTAACCTAAAGTGTTTTTACATTATTATGTATTATTGATACATTTTGTTTTAATGATCTTACTGACAAAAGTTTTTTGATTTTTAAAATCTAAATGATCTTGCACAAAAAAATACCTGTGTTAATGTTTCAACATTGTTTTAAAGTGCGTCTTTCACTTTAAACACACGTAGTTGCCTTTTCAACCTAACATGTCTAAAACTCCAATTTTCATCAAAAATACAGATCCATCCATCCATCTTCTTCCGCTTATCCGGGGTCGGGTCGCGGGGGTAGCAGCCTAAGTAGGGAGGCCCAGACTTCCCTCTCCCCAGCCACTTGGAGCAGCTCCTCCGGGGGAATCCCAAGGCGTTCCCAGGCCAGCCGAGAAACATAGTCCCTCCAGCGTGTCCTGGGTCTTCCTCTGGGTCTCCTCCCGGTGGGACATGCCCGGAACACCTCACCAGGGAGGCGTCCAGGAGGCATCCTAACCAGATGCCCGAGCCACCTCAACTGGCTCCTCTCGATGTGGAGAAGCAGCGGCTCTACTCCGAGTCCCTCCCGGATGACTGAGCTTCTCACCCTATCTCTAAGGGAGAGTCCAGCCACCCTGCGGAGAAAACTCATTTCAGCCGCTTGTATCCGAGATCTTGTTCTTTCGGTCATAACCCAAAGCTCATGACCATAGATGAGGGTGGGAACGTAGATCGATCGGTAAATTGAGAGCTTTGCCTTTTGACTCAGCTCTCTCTTCACCACGACAGACCGGTACAGCGCCCGCTTCACTGCGGACGCTGCACCTATCCGCCTATCGATCTCACGCTCCAGTTTTCCCTCATTCGTGAACAAGATCCCGAGATACTTAAACTCCTCCACTTGGGGCAGGACCTCCTCCCCGACCCGGAGAGGGCATGCTACCCTTTTCCGGCTCAAGACCATGGCCTCGGATTTGGAGGAACTGATCCTCATCCCGGCCGCATCACACTCGGCTGCAAACCGCTCCAGTGAAAGTTGTAAATCACGAACTGATGAAGCCAGTAGGACCACATCATCTGCAAAAAACAGAGAAGCGATTCTAAGGTCACCAAAACGGATCCTCTCAACACCTTGGCTGCGCCTAGAAATTCTGTCCATAAAAGTTATGAACAGAATCGGTGACAAAGGGCAACCTTGGCGGAGTCCAACTCTCACCGGAAACGAGCCTGACTTACTGCCGGCAATGCGGACCAAGCTCTGACACCGGTCGTACAGGGACCTAACAGCCCTTATCAAAGGGCCTGGTACCCCATACTCCCGGAGTACCCCCCACAGAACCCCCCGAGGGACGCGGTCGAATGCCTTCTCCAAGTCCACAAAGCACATGTAAACTGGTTGGGCAAACTCCCACGCACCCTCCAGGACCCTGTTGAGGGTGTAGAGCTGGTCCAGTGTTCCACGACCAGGACGAAAACCACACTGCTCCTCCTGAATCCGAGGTTCGACTATCCGACGGACCCTCCTCTCCAGAACCCCTGAATAGACCTTACCAGGGAGGCTTAAGAGTGTGATCCCCCTATAGTTGGAACACACCCTACGGTCCCCCTTTTTGAATAGGGGAACCACCACCCCAGTCTGCCAATCCAAGGGAACTGCCCCCGATGTCCACGCGATATTGCAGAGTCGCGTAAGCCAACACTACCCTACAACATCCAGAGCCCTATGTGTGCCTATGCACCAAACGGCAGCTCAGACTACCCACCCTTTTTGGAGTCCTTGGAAGGGGGTATTGGAGAGTGCGCCTCCTGGGGACTCCCTTGTTCTACTGGGGGACTTCAACGCTCACGTGGGCAATGACAGTGAGACCTGGAGGGGTGTGGTTGGGAGGAACGGCCCCCCTGATCTGAACCAGAGTGGTGTTCTGTTATTGGACTTCTGTGCTCGTCATGGATTGTCCATAACGAACACCATGTTTAAGCATAAGGGTGTCCATATGTGCTCTTGGCACCAGGACACCCTAGGTCGCAGTTCGATGATCGACTTTGTTGTCGTCTCATCTGATCTGCGGCCGCATGTCTTGGACACTCGGGTGAAGAGAGGGGCGGAGCTGTCAACTGACCACTACCTGGTGGTGAGTTGGCTCCGATGGTGGGGGAGGATGCCGGTCAGACCTGGCAGACCCAAACGTATTGTGAGGGTCTGCTGGGAACGTCTGGCAGAGTCTCCCGTAAGACGGAGCTTTAACTCCCACCTCCGGGAGAGCTTTGAACACGTTCCGAGGGAGGCGGGGGACATGGAGTCCGAGTGGGCCGTGTTCCGCGCCTCTATTGTCGAGGCAGCTTATCGGAGCTGTGGCCGCAAGGTTGTTGGTGCCTGTCGTGGTGGCAACCCTCGAACCCGGTGGTGGACACCGGCAGTGAGGGATGCTGTCAGGCTGAAGAAGGAGTCCTATTGGGCCTTTTTGGCTTGTGGGACCCCGGAAGCAGCTGATAGGTACCGGCAGTCCAAGCGGCATGCGGCTCGGGTGGTTGCTGAGGCAAAAACTCGGGCGTGGGAGGAGTTCGGAGAGGCCATGGAGAATGACTTCCGTACGGCTTCGAGGCGATTCTGGTCCACCATCCGGCGTCTCAGGGGGGGAAAGAGGTACGCGACCAACACCATTTATGGTGGGGGTGGCGTGCTGCTGACCTCAACTCGGGATGTTGTGAGTCGGTGGGCGGAATACTTCGAAGACCTCCTCAATCCTACTGGCACGTCTTCCACTGAGGAAGCGGAGCCTGGGGACTTTGGGTCGGGTTCTCCGATCTCTGGTGCTGAGGTCGCCGAGGTGGTTAAAAAGCTCTGCGGTGGCAAGGCTCCGGGGGTGGATGAGATTCGCCCGGAGTTCCTTAGGGCTCAAAAATACAGATCATATCTCAAAATAAAATGTGCTACTACTACCTTTTTTTGTCTTCCCTCGCTACTCTGTCTAAAAATAGCGCCCTCAGCGGTAAACCGCAAGTGACATCATGGGAAGGGAAAGGTCGTGCTTTAGCTAAGAAAGATATGGGATCGCACCATAGATGTCTATGGGATCGCACCAGGAGGAGGCGACAGATTGTAAAGTTGTTTTGACATAAGTACCGTTTGTCATCTCTGACTATTACATCAAATATCTAGCCAAATAACTTCTAGATATATACTATCTAAAGCTAAAAATGGTTTATATTTATATACTGTATAGAGATACAGCATTAATTACACCACTGATGGATTTAACTACATTAGCCTAATCTTTAACACCCTAAACAATTTTTTTTTTCTAAACCACTCGGTTGATATTTTTTCTGCTGCCAGACAGTAATTATATGGGTTTTTATTTACCAACTGATGACCATAGAAGACATTTGAGATGAAATTCGAATTTTTATTCATTTTTTAAGACGCAACCGTGTGGACCTAGCTTCGGTTTAGCTCTGTATATTTCGTAATTTATAGCTCCAAAACCACTCGGTAGATTTTTTTATTTTTTGGTGCAGGAAATCGATGTCCAGACAAACTGGAGTTCGAACAACCCCCGCACACACAAATATTAACCATTACTGGACCTCTTTCGCTTCAACACAATTCAATACAACAACTTCTGACTACGTCGCCTCCTTCACCTACGTCACGTGACTCCAAAACAGCGCTTTTTTTTAGGCTCAGCGTTTTATCCCTGATTTGTGGCTGTAAAGCTCTTGCTATTAATTTGGAAAGCAGGGAGGATGATCAAAATTACTGTATTACCTCTAAATATTATTTTTCTGCCCAAAAAACTAACACGAAACATGCACTTTAAACGAATTGTTAAGACCGTGTAAAGTAAATTTCAATATTTTCTTCAATAAACATAAATGTCATAATTGTAATGTTAAATGAGTAAAAAGTCTCAAAATTGTAGATAAATTAATTTTGGAGTTATAGATCAACCTGTGTATAAAGATACGCCTGTTTCAGGATTTTTTAGGCGTGTTTTAAATGTGACCGCGTTTCGTCACGCGGTCTTCTTAAGTATAGCCCCACCCCCTGCAGCTCCAGCCGTATAAATTCGCCTCGGTGGAGCCGTTCACTCGCGAATCGCAGATAGCATCAGATAGCAATAGCATGGATATTTTGTTCATTGTTAGCTAGCTAATCAATTATGCCTCGTTCGTGCATCTTCCCTGGATGTCGCAATGGTCAAGGCACCCGCTTGGTGACTTTATTTAAGTTTCCGAGAGATGACCGCCCGAAAAAACTCTGGATCGATTTTGTAACATCCATGGAATAAAAAATAAATAAATACCATTCTGATGCAGGCTGTGAAGAACGATGCCGACCGTCACAGTGGTCACTGTCTGACTCAGAGTCTGAGTCTGGCTCTGGAGGTTCAAATGAGTAGGGCTGGAGAACTCCAATTAGGCTGCCAGCCTTCGCGAACATCTTCAGGGTGCAGGACACGGGCGCAGTACTGCGCTGAAACCACGCCCACGCGCTGACACGCCCCCAGCGTTTCAGACCAGGGCACAATTATGTTTTTTCATTATTTTTGAGACTTAATTTTATAAGGTAAACAATGTTTTTAATCAGTCAGATTTATATGGGTGATTAATAACACATATTTATGCCGTGTGACAAACTCAAAACACATTTAATTTTACTTTACTCTGTCTTTAAGGCTTTATTAAGTGGTAACTATATTACAAAATGAATTTATAAAGTAGTAATAAATCCTTTACAACGGATTATTGTGAAGTGTTACCACATAGTTTTTCTTGATCAGGAGAAGGGTGATTGAACATGCAGATCAGAACATGGCACCATTCTGGCGGTTCTATGGGAAAGTCGTTAGCAAGCAGCTGTTTAATGGTACGTCGTAGTTGTGCATAGCTGTGGTTTGACCTTAACGTAACAACGCCAACATGCCCAAACTGACAGCACTAGCTTGTATGCATGCAACGCCTCCATTCCCAGGTCCTTTATCTAAGTTTACAGAACTGGTATGATGAGAAATCTCTTCTGCAGATATGTCACGTCAAACAGAAGCAACAGCCAAGTGGAAATTTACAGAGTAGGAGTTTATCGTTTAGATTCGTTCAGATACAAAACCTGTACTTTATGTTGCACTATCTTCAGTCTCTACACACATTAATGACGTGCAAACAGAAATCTTTTGTTTGTTCAACTAATGGTTGAAGATGATGAATGAAATTAAGAAAATAATAATTAAACACACGTTAGTATTTTAGAAACAGGAAACATCTTAGTTTGGTAGTTATTTCCCATGTTTTTATTAAAAATGTATTTTTTTAACTGGGATGTACGGTGGCACAGTTGGTAGAGCTGTTGACTCAACGAGAAGGTCTCCGGTTCAAATCCTAGCCAGGGGACCCTTACATGTTCTCTCCGTGCTGAGTGGGTTTTCTCTGGGTACTCCAGTTTCCTCCCACAGACCAAAAACATGCATGTTAGACTGACTTGGTGACTAAATTGTTTCTAGGTGTGAGAGAGTGACTGGTTGTTTGTCTCGTTTGTATGTGTCCCTGTGATGGACTGAGACATGTCCACCTCCCGCACAGTAACTGCTGGATATGGACACCAGTAACCCCCCGTGACCGAAAAAGGAAGAAGTGCATAAAGATAATGGATGGATATTTTTAACAGAAAACTTATTTTTAGCGCTAAATTGAACAAATATGACCACATTTCTGTTATTGAGCAAACTACGAGCCACTGTTGATGCGTAGCGTTGACGTGGACGCAGATCAACAGGAGGATAAACGGTAAAGTCTACACTTCGTGGCAAACCGGTCAGTAGACTGGAATGTCTGGGTTGCAGCACATGTTACAGAAGTGGAGCTGCAGTTCCCCCGAGCGGGGCCTCACGCTCCGAACGTTTACATTTACAGCACCTGATCAGCGATACGGCCACACTGGACTGAGAGAGAGATGCCGAGCGGAGGCTGGGAGAATTATTGTGGGACTCGCTGACTGTTGCAGTTTACAAACACACAGACGGGAGATTTATACCTGCTCCAATGGCAGCAGGAATCAGAGGGACGGAAGCCTGATTGTATGAAAATAAAAGTCTCTAAAGTAGTCACACAAGCGTACTACATGATGTGTATGTGTACAATATGATACACAAGTGTAAATGCATACTACAAGATTCACAAACGCATATACAGGTAGTCCCCGACTTACGAGTGAGTTCCGTTTGTACGAGGTGCTCGTAACACGAAATCTCGTATGTCGGAACATGAAAAACGCGTCGCTCGTAAGTCCGGATTTTCGGTCGTAAGTCGGAAAATTTATGCTAGCGCTACTACGAACACTCGTTTTTCAACACAAACGTACATACTAGTTCATAAACATGCTCAGAAACTTGTTTACAAACTGTTAGCTAACACACTTTCATCTAAAAACACATACCAGTGCTGTATTTTCTGTATGTTCTTTACAAATTTACTGTTCGTTAGTCAGCTCGTAAGTCCGGAACCTCGTATGTCGATGCGCTCGTAAGTCGGGGACTACCTGTACAGTACTTGTCCCAGTGGTTTTTGCAGAGGAAACATAACCATTTTGAGTACTGTAATTTCCGAACTATTGAGTGCACCTAAACATAAGCCACGCCCACTAACTTTAAAAATAAATAAATACAATTTGTACATATATAGGCCACACTGGTCTGCAAACCACAGGGGTTCACGTTGTAACATTAGATGTTTACACAAAGATTTTTTAAACTTTTAATTAAATATGTACTGGTAACATACACAAACACGTACAGTAAATGTTTTTTCCTTAACAGTGCCTGTAACACAGCTGATTAAAAAGAATAAAATTACAGTAACCTACCAGGAAGTCATTGATTGCCATCTTCCTCCACTGCACAAAAAGGAGGGAGGACACATTGTGATGTCCTCACTTTTTATTTTGAGTGGCTGTAAATACTTCATTGTGCTACTGGGGGTACAATGGGAAAGGGAGGAGAGAACGGGGAGGTGGGTGGACCACTGTTTGGTAATTTCATTGGTCAGATTTTTTTTAAACCTTTATTTATACAGGTACAGTAGTCTCATTGAGTCATGAGGACCCACCCCACAAGAGAGACATGTATTGGACTGTTATACGAGTACCTGGGTGTGACGAGGCTAAATGTTTTGGCAGCATGAAGCTTGTTAGCCTGTCCAAAAATAATAATAAAAAAAATCCATAAATTAGTTGAATTGTACAAGTCGAAATAAAGTTTGGCTTATAGCCAGGAAATTACGGTAGTTTATTTCAAATGTGCAGTTTACACATAAAAATACAGAAAATGTGTTTTCCTGATACTTTTTCCACAAGAAAATGTTAATTTTCGTGTGGGAAAAACTTCTGGGAACCCCCCCCCCACACACACCACCAGTAATATATTTTTTCCTGATAAATTTTCCACATAAAGAACAACCTAAGTAAGTAAGTAAGTAAGTAAATTTTATTTATATAGCACCTTTCACAGATATAAAATCACAAAGTGCTTTACAAAAGAAATACACATAATAAAATCATACTAAAATTATACACTCTTAAAACATGCTATACAAAAAGGTTACACATGATAAACTCTAAAACCAATAAGTACAATTAACCATAAGCCTGTTTAAAAAGATAAGTCTTAAGACTTCTCTTAAATGCATCAGTCGACTCGGAGCCGCGCATTGTTAGAGGGAGAGCGTTCCAGAGCCTCGGTGCCACCACCTGAAATGCTCTATCACCACGGGTTTTAAAATGGGTTCTAGGGACCGACAGCAGTAGCTGATTAGAAGACCTCAGAGTTCTAGACTGACAGAGTGGCTTCAAAAGATTGAAAACATATTTGGGAGTCTCACCATGGAGTGCTTTAAAAGTTAAAACCAAAATTTTAAAATGAACCCTAAAATATATCGGAAGCCAGTGGAGAGAGTACAGAACAGGAGTAATATGATCCGTTCTGCGGGTTCCAGTCAAAAGTCTGGCTGCAGCGTTCTGCACAGACTGAAGAGAAGCCATGGTGGATTTACTTATCCCTACTAAAAGGCCGTTACAATAATCCAACCGAGAAGAAATAAAAGCATGGACAACCATTTCTAATTCTGTCCTAGATAAAATAGCTCGCAACTTTGAAATGTTCCTTAAATGATAAAAACAGTTGCGAACTAACAGTTTACAATGACTGTCCATTGACAGAGAGCTGTCAAAGAGAACACCCAGATATCTAAGGTTGTTTTTGTTCGAAGGATTTAAGAACCCAAGATGCTTCCTTATTTCCAAGATTTTATCATCTGGAGCAACGATAAGTGTTTCAGTCTTAGCAGCATTTAACTGCAAGTGGTTGTCATTAAGCCAAATTTTAATGTCAGATAGGCAGTTACTGAGTTCGGTCAATTTGTAAAATTCAGACAATCGAAAGGAACAGTAGATTTGAATATCGTCTGCATAGACATGGTATGAGACGTTACTGTAGCGATCGAAAATAAAACTCAATGGGCGAATGTACAGTAAAAATAAGAGTGGGCCCAAAACTGAACCCTGGGGCACCCCATAGGACAGCTCAGAAACATTAGAGTGAACATTGTTCATAAAAACAGTAAAAGACCTATCAGACAAATAAGACTTAAACCAGTTTAAAACAGTGCCAGAAATACCAAACAGAGCTCTCAATCTGTTGATAAGAACAGTGTGATCCACAGTATCAAAAGCTGAAGACAGATCCAGAGCAACAAACACAGTGTAATGTCCAGAATCAGCTGCCATCAACACATCACTGGACACTTTTAATAATGCTGTTTCTGTGGAATGCAGTCTACGAAAACCTGATTGGAAATTGTCCATAAGTTCATTTTCCTCCATAAAAAAGTTCAATTGTTGTGCTACAACCTTCTCAAGGATCTTTGACATGAATGGAAGTTTAGAGATAGGTCTGTAGTTTTCAGGCAGAGAGGAATCCAGGTTAGGCTTTTTTAGCAGAGGACAAACTGCAGCAGTCTTAAAGCATTTAGGTACAGATCCAGAACATATTTCATAATTGCATTTGTTTCAAAAGATCATTGATATCATTAATGGTTACTGTACTAAAAGAGGACCATGTATTTGAAGTCAAAGGTTGTGGGTCCAGGTGGTTAGCAAGTGACGGAGAGATACTAGCTCTAATATTTGCAACTTTGTCCGTAAAATTTTTTAAAAACTGATTACAATCAGCATGTGTAAAAGCACTTTGAAATGAGCACAATGGAGAAACAATGTTCTTAATAGTGTCAAATAAGATTTTTGAATTTCTTCCTTTTGATTTGATGAGATCAGCAAAATAATTTAACCTTGCATTTTTGATCATCCTACTCATTTAAAAAATATATATTTTAACAGTACAATTCAACAAATTAACATTTTTGTAGTCCAGTTAATGTAAGAGTATGTGTTGTAATTTAGGGGTTATGTGCTACTGTACCTAGTTAGGAATGTGTCTTTTCCCAATAAGTCACTGAACTGGTGAGGCTCAGATGTCCCAGCTTTTCAGCAGCCTTGAACGCAGCATTGCCTTTGTGAATCTGGAGCAGAAAGAAAGTCTCTAAAGTCAAATTCACAGGCACCTGTTCCGTGCACTCGTGTTGACTGATTCTTCCACAGCAGGTGATTTGTGCACGTGTAGGATATGTGCACATGCATGCAACAGTTTGCATGCACAGAACAACATTCCTACTTGTACAATGTGAAATGTGTACATTTGAAAAACTGTTTACACATTTGTAAAACATGTACACTTGTGGATCTTATTGAACACAGATGAATTACCGTATTTTCCGGTGTATAGGTCGCACCTTTTTATGTTGTTTTTTTTCAAGGCATGCGACCTATACACCTATATATGGCTTGTTATCACTTTCGGCAAAACAAATTTTTAAATCCAGCTCATTTCACAATTACATTCATTTATTAAGGAAAAGTTCAGCTCAGACACATATTTGCTATAATTTTTAATCAAACAAACAATTGTTTTTAAGTGTTAATCTTCTTAAAAGCCTTGCTGTGCACTCCTGTGGCAGACATTTGAAGCAGAGCTTCAAATGTCTGCACTTTGAGATTTTTATTAATGAAAAGTGCATTATAAATGGAATTCATTATTATTATTATTATTATCAGAGCTAAACGTAGGTGCGACCTATACACCAGTGCGACCTATGATTTTTCCAATCTATTGGTGATAATTGGACAATGCGACCTATACACCAGAAAATACGGTAATTAAATACTTCTGACACCAACTTATCTTGTGTGTGTGTGTAGGGTCTTTTGGAATGAAGCAGTTTAGTGCATAGGTCCTTTAAACCCGTGAACACCTAATGAACCGACAGCATGCAGGTTTCTGAGTGCCTCCGCTGCAGAATGATCCTTGTGACCATGAAGGCTCTCACTTCTGTAAGAATGTAAACAAAGTTCAAGAGCCTTCATGGCACTGAATGGTGCAGGCAGACTACTTTAAACTGCAGTGCCTGGAGGTGCTGAGGAGCTCGAGATAAGAACAAACAGCGCAAAGTGAGAAGGAAAATGTGAGCTATGCAAAGATTAAGATGACTGATATGTTGTTGTTTTTTTATCTCCACATACAAACATAGTTGTTTTTGCTTAGTAATAACAGATAAAACTCAAATATTTTTGAGGAATCTTTTAAAAATGTGTTAAAAAGTGAAAGACAAACATCCATCAACAGACAGAAATGCAGAAGGTGAGTGTCCATCAATCAATCAGTTTGCAAAAACTTCAGTTTTATTGTAAAAGGTGACGTGTTTGCTCCTCACGTCAGCTTTTATGTGTCTGCTGTGCTTTATATCAGAGATAAAACAAGTTTAAATAGATACAGTGGAAGTCGATGAGGGTCAGATGTGTGCCCTCTGGGGAAGTCTGTCCAAAAACCTGAATCCCACAGCAGCATCAATGTTTTTCATTTATGAACAGCAAAAGAAGGGTGGAGATTTTTTGGAGTGAGAAAAGTTGGCAAACGTCTGGTAAGTTTAGACAATTTAAAGTGCAAGACATTCTGTGTTAAAGAAATGCATCAGACTTGAACTGTGATTGTGTAAAAAACCATAAACAATGTCAAAATACCGGTTCAACTTTCCGTGATCGGCCGTTTGTTCTTTTTGCAGGTGAATAAAAATCTTGACAGAAATGGATTAATAATGGGCAAACATTAATAAGTGCACCGCTACGTTTCTGCATTAGCACTCTTAAAAACAGAGGGAAAAGCAAAAGTAGTTTTGCTCCAGATGAAAAGCCCGGAGAAGAAAAACAAATGGCGCACACGGAGCGGGTTATATAAACCAGACACCAGTTGCACGCTGACCTTTGCCCCTGCTGCGGCTCCTTTACTGTATGTTGAGCTCCCAGTAAGCATGACCCAGTTTGGAAAAAAAGAGAATGTGGAACAAACACACCCACGCACGACGACACACTTCCACCTATTATAAAGCTGAAAGTATTTTTAATCACCATCCAACCGTAGCAGCCTGTGAACTAAACACAGACCTGGACACTTTAAGGGTCCAACTTCGAGTGGAGGAGTTGTGAAAAACAAGCAGGAGAGAAGATGGAAAAGGTAGCAGAGCCCTTTGGGACAATGCCAGACGTTGTTTAAATGGTTGAACGAGAGGCAGACACACCTTTGTTTGAAGCAGTCCACCACGCTGCAGGATCAACAATCACTGCGGTGAAGACGCCGTCACAGCAGACATGACACAACCACTCATTAACACACAGAGAAGCAGAAAAAGGTATTTTGAGACGGAAAACAAGGCACGAGAGTTGGCGCTGTGTGAGCACGCTGCTGAGAGCTCGAATAACGGAAAGGTAAAACTTCTGCTGACGTCCGGCTTCTGATTGGTTCGGCCTTTATTTTGATTCGAGTGACAGAAACGCCTCTGAAGCGAGAAACCTTCAAAATATTCTGGTTTATTCAAAGAGACGAGACACAAGTTTGAAACGTGAGTATTTTAAAAAGGCAACCGTACTGTGAGTTAAGAAAAATAAAATACAGGGAACCCTCGACTTACGAACGAGTTTCGGACCTAAGGACCGTTCGTATGTCGAAAAAAACGTACCGGTAAGTCGAATTCTATAGTAAAAAAAAAAATAATAAAATAAAATAATAATAATAATTTTTATAAATGAATACATGTACAGTACTGTACAGTCACCAAGCACTTAGCCTATCCTAACACAGTTTTTAAAGATGAAGGAGTGAGTTGAATTTTCTCTCATTCACATAAAGGGAGCTATGGAGCCTGATAGGGAGGAGGGAGACAATTCAACTCACTCCATCTTTAAAAACTGTGTTAGGATAGGCTAAGTGCTTGGTGACTGTAAAGTACTGTACATTTATTCATTTATTTAAAAAAAAAAAAAAATATATATATATATTTTTAGCAGTGTGTTTGTAAGTCCAGGTTGCCGTAAGTCCAGGTTGCCGTAGGTCGGGGTTGCCGTAAGTCGAGGGTTCCCTGTAGTTTATAATTTGATCCGAGCTTAAACAGAAAACAGCTGATTAAATGAAATTAAATCTGTTTCGAGGAGTTTGCTCGTGTCCGTCGATATCTATCAAGGCTCGTTGTGACCTGCAGGACTTCTAAAGTTCACAGTTACTCCTGGAAGAACTTTAAAGAATCTGAAAACCAAACAGGTCAGAGTGCAGCTGTCAAAGCGTCACCGGTACTCCCGTGTGTGTTGTCGTGTCTTTAGACAAGTCTTCAGGGGTTTCTTTACGGTGCAGGGTCACAGCAGCACAAGAGTCCTGTGAGGGGGCGGGGCTTCCTGCTGAGACGGGAGGTGCAGCGGCACTCTGGGGCAGGTCGGGATCGGACTTCCTCTTCTTCCTCACATGATGGTGATGCTTCTTGGAATTCAGGTGAGCTGCAGAATAAAAACAGAGACATTAAGGATGTTTATTTTATTTCTTTATCTTTAAAAGATTTTTTGTTGCTACAACAGGTATTTAGAGTCAATGGCCTACTGAAAAACAAAACCTGTAATTAGCTTGTTGATATTAAACGCTACTTCTCCAAACTGAGGTCGTTCAGAGTGTATTTTTACCCCTTTACAATATAAATACAGGTAGTCCTCGACTTACGATGGTCTCGAGTTACGACGTTTCGTGGTTACGACACGCATCTCCATAAAAATAAAAAAATTATATATATTTTTTTTTTAAATTCCCCGATTTACGCAGTTTCCGGTTTCCGATTTTGCTAGCTGCAGAGGCTACAGTTGCCTGTACTCTCTAAAAAAAGCTAAGTCTGGTCCTCTGGACATTCAAAAAACAAAACAAAACTTGTTGGAGCAAGCTGGACACGCAGCAGCTGTGGAAAAGTAGCTGTTTTATGGACGGTGGTTTTACAACGTAAACGAATGGAGAATCCGGAGGAGGAACGGAAGAACGGAGAAAATGGCTTCACCAGCATTCCAGAGTAGGAAATTAACTATTTTTTTCACTTCATTATGGCTCTCAAATGTATGTGTTTTTTAACAATTATGTAAGGTACTGTGTTAGGATAGGCTAAGTGTTTGGTAAAATACAGTACTGTACGTATATGGTTCAGTATGCACATATGTTCCGACTTACCTTATTTTTCGGTGTATAAGTCGCACCTTTTAAAGTTTTTTTTTCAAGGCCTGCGACCTATACACCAGTGCAACCTATTTATGGATTTTTTCCCATATTTTTAGACCAATTTTTGACTCAGTTATGACCCTTTTTCACTTTTGGCAGAAAATGGTGCAGTACCACGTTCGGCCGCTAGGGGCAGTGCAGTGCCACTTCCAGAGGAGTACACGACCCAAGAAGAAGAAGTAGACCGTTTCCAGCTCATGTGCCCGAAAAAAAGCTCCTCTGCTCGGACTGATTCTGTCGGCCTCCTGGTATATGGATGTAGCTTTGTTAGCTCTGTTTGTTTGCTGTTTGTCAGCAAGATAAGTCAAGAACCACTCAGCGGATTTTTCTGAAACTTACAGAATGGAATGGAATCACAGTGTGGACGTTTACAAGTGAGTACCTTTATTAGATGTTTGAGATAAAAAAATAAAAAAACGATCTTTTTGTAGCATTTAGCTTCTAGTGTTAGCTTCTGTATTTGTTATAAATAGCTTCGAAACCACTCGGTGTATATTTTTTCTGCTTACAGAGTGTAATTATAGGAGCTTTAATGTACGTTACTATGGTCTCGAGAAAACATTTGACCTAAAATTCGATTTTTTATTCGTGTTCTGAGAGGCGGACTCCTCTCGTGTTTAGCTTTGTTAGCTTCTGGCAGACATTAGCAGCAGAGCTAAACACTCGGTCCATATTGCCGGGTTGACTCAGCGGTCACGCGGTGCGTCAGCGGTGGATGACGCGTTACGTCGGCAGTGACGTAGGTGCGACCTATACACCGGTGCAACCTATTTATGGATTTTTCCAATTTATTGATAAATATTGGACACTGCGACCTATACAACGGTGCGACCTATACAACGGAAAATACGGTACGTTGAAATTCGGGTTACGACTGAGCGTAGGAACGGAACTCCGTCGTAAGTTGAGGACTACCTGTAGTTCGTAAACTTTCCACAGAACGGCACTTCAGACAAACTGAGGCATTTGATTCAGATAACAAGTAGAACATGTTTCTCAGGAAAAAGTAATTTCACTGAGGGGTTTTAATTCACATTTCAGAAACAGCTTTGTTCTTAAACTCTAGCAGACAGCTGCCAGGCTAAATAATAAAACGTTTCAGAATAAACGTTGTCGGTGTGTGTGTTACCTGTCCACTCCAGGTCTCCAATGATCACTTTGTCGCACAGATCGCAGGTGTGGAAGCTCAGCTGGTTTCTCTGCTCCGCTCCCTCTGCTCTGATTGGTTCGACAGCAGGCTCTTCACCCTGATGACAGGAAGTAAAATAAAATAATTCAATCCCTGTTTATGCATGAAACACGAACAGTAACAACTCCTTACATTGGTTAAAGAGACATTTGTCATTTACACAAAACAATTTTCTGTTACTGTTCCTCCTGGCTTCAATCAGACACAGCTGAAAGTAACAAAACAAGACTCAATAGATGCAATATGTGTAAATCTGTAAACACAACAACCGTGGTATGAATAAGAAAGCACTTTTGTCACTATGAGAATTCAAGAGTTAAAAGTTCTGTAAACGAAGCAGAAACTTTAGTTTCTCAGCTCAAACCAAAGCAGGAGCTGTGTCCACATTCATAGAACAAAGTCGAACTCGTTCTCAGTTCAGGTTGGACTCCACCAGGACGGCCCCTCGTCTCTGATATTCCTCGTGGTGCTCATGGACAGGATCTCAAGATGCAGTGGTGCTGAGGAGGGTGTCTGGTGTGGGAATCTCAGGGTCTCATCTCTGCTTTACTGTATGTAGATGATGTGGTTCTGTTGGTGTCTTAGGGCCAAGACACCTTCAGCGTGCATCGAGGTGCTTCGCAATAGAGTTTTAACTGACTAAGATGAGAGTCTGAAGTATCTGGACTTCTTGTTCACGAGTGATGGAAAGATGAAGGGAGAGATAGATCAACGGATCAAGGCCTCATCCACAGTCAGTTGTGGTGAAGAGAAAGCTGAGTCAAAATGCTGGTGAAGATTCTCAGTCATTCAGGGTGTAGTAAATTCAAAAAAGTTCAAGATAAAAACAACTGGACTTAACAGAAGACATGATCATGAACTTTCTTATAACAGAAGACGTTTTGCTTCTCATCCGAGGAGCTTTCTCATTTCAAAGAACAAAGTGTGGGGTTCGAGTTGTAAAGCTGAGGAAAGCTAGATACATACCGTATTTTTCGGATTACTGTATAGGTTGCACCTTTTTATGGTTTTTTTCAAGGCCTGCGACCTATACACCAGTGCAACCTATTTATGGATTTTTTCCCATATTTTTAGACAAATTTTTGACTCAGATATGAGCCTTTTTCACTTTGGCAGAAAATGGTACAGTACCACTTTCGGCCGCTAGGGGCGCTGTGCAGTACCACTTCCAGAGGAGTACACCGACCCAAGAAGAAGAAGAAGACCGTTTCCAGCTCATGTGTCCGAAAAAAAGCTCCTCTGCTCGGACTGATTCTGTCGGCCTCCTGGTCTGGATGTAGCTGTTAGCTCTGTGTTTCTTAGCTGTTTATTTGCTAGATAAGTCAAGAACCACTCAGCAGATTTTTCTGAAACTTACAGAATGGAATCACAGTGTGGACGTTTACAAGTGAGTAGCTTTATTAGATGTTTGAGATTAAAATAAATTAAAAAACGATCTTTTATTAGCATACGGTAGCTCCTGTTAGCTTGTGGTTGTATTTCTGTTTCTGTTATAAATAGCTTCGAAACCAATCGGTTTATATTTTTTCTGCTTACAGAGTGTAATTACAAGGCTTTAATGTACGTAACTATGGCTGGATGAATCATTTGACATAAAATTCGATTTTTTATTCGTTTTCTGAGAGGCGGACTTCCCGTGTTTTTTATTTTTTATTTCAGTTTACTTCTGTTTGCTTATAAATAA